>VYZV01042765.1:0-19570 GCA_013401275.1 Pandion haliaetus
GGAGGGCGGGGGAGAGAGGCTGGAGAAGAACTCGTACCCCGAATTCACTGCCCCCCCAGCTGCGGATTTCCCGCTGGAGGAAACCACCATCTAGTGGACTGCGGGGGAATGGCAGGGTTTTTTTTTTTGGGGGNGGAAATGCTACTTTCGGCTCCGGTAAATATCGCATCGGCAAAAAAAAAAAAAGCGCTTTTTAAAAATCCTTTAAATTTTAATTTTTTTAAAAATATGTTTTTATTTTGGATGTTTTGTATGTCGGCGCGCTCACTGATAAATGCTGTCCCGGGGTTTTGGCGAGCGGTCGCTGGATTTACCCCTGCGAGCGCTAACAGCGCGCAGAGTGGGGCAGGATTTGTTTTTTCAGGCTGTCGATTTCCCCACGGATTTTACTTCCCCGATCCTCAAGGCATGAGTGCTGCAGGTGTACCCAAGAAGGGAAATGGAGGTGGTGGGGGGGAGAAGACCCCAAGCACGAGCCTTTGCAAGAAGACAGCAAATCTCGAGCAGAATCTAACGCTTCGTAAAGCATGAATAAAAGCGTAAAGTGCGTTTGCTTGTGGGCACAGCAAAAGGATGTCAAATGTCTGATCCACGCACAGCTTGTACGTCAGGGAACAAGTGACACGGGTACCTCTGCAGCGATTCCCACTCCCCGTTGCTTTAGGGACAGGGAAGCTCAGAGGTGAGTAAGAGACGTGCTCAGGTGTCGGGAGACGTGATGGGAAAACCAGGAGCTGAACCCCTCTGCCGGTGCATCCACTCCCCAAAAGTGGCTGCATGCTCTGGTGGGTGCTGGAGAAAGAAAAACTCCGGGTTTGTGCCCCCTTCGGCTTAAAAAGCCGTGCACGTGGCTGAATCCATCCCTTTTGGGGGTGGGGGGGGAAGTAGCAGGGATAGAAAGGTTGCCTGAAGGCACCGGGAATGCCTGGTCCTGTCTGCAGGAGCATCGATCCCGCAGCAGGACCATGAGACGAAGATCACCAAGTCGCTTCCAGCAGCTCTTATACGTCAAGCGCAAACAGTTCTTCTCACCCCGCTTACGAGTTTGCATGGAACGTGCTTTAGCTTTCACTATGTCTGGTGACTAATTAAACAAACAGGAGCGGAGTTCCCTGCCAACACACCCCAGCCATCTGTCTCATCCTCCGGCTCCATCCTAAGAAATGGTCAAAGAGCCCCTTTCCCCTCACCTCGGTGCCGACAGTCCTTCCACCGTCCGGGCGTGCTGAGGGATGGCCCCTGGAGCTGCGAGGATACACCATCTGCCACGCCGGTGTGCGCGTCTTGCAGGGGAACGAGGAGCGAGGCTCGTTAAACCATCGGCCTTAACGGCACGAGGAGCTCCCGGCAGAACGCCGCGCACTTGCACGTTGCTAATTTAAGGGTTGCCAAGCTTGCTTTGCCAGTAACGCCTCTCAGGATTTGCATTTTGCACATCTAGAGTGGTAAGAGCAGCGATCAGAAGAACATTTAGGGCTGAAACATCAAATGCAGCCCTCTGCGAGGCCGGGCAGACTGGGGAGACATCGTGTTCCCCCACACGCAGCAAGTCATCGACGAGTGAGAGTAAAAGGACCGAAGCCACAGAGTCTGTCCAGTGCTCCAGGAGACATCAAGAGCATGCCGGATAATAAAACCAAAAATAATCATCTGCCACCACTCAGGAGATTACAAGCACCTATTCCCCATAGTGTCCCCAGGAAGCAGGTGTGGAAGAGTCAGATCCTGACATAACAGCATGTGCTGCCATGTTTGGAGGTTTCTATGGTGATTAAAAAATACATCTGCAACCCGTGGAAGAAATACCCTGAGGCATCACTAGATACATTGCGGGGTGGGTGGCTGTGCAGATCGGCGCAATACAAGGCTCCCCGGGCTGGCTGGAAGCAAATCTCCTTTACCAGGGCTAATTGGCTGGGGTGGGGGGACTCATTAACACCTCCGCGGTCAACTCTCTTCCCTGCAGATGGAGCATCCGATGTGCAGACATCATGTCCGGGGAGCAGAGGCGCCCCAGCCAGCTCTGCGCAAACACAAGGCAGAGCGAGTAGAGAAGCAGGGTAATTCTCTTTTATATGGTAAAATATGGGACTTTGGGACCTTTGCGGATCCAGCTGGAGCATTTCTGCAGGATGGCAAGTCCCCGGGGCAAAAAGCGGAGGCTGCTAGTGGGGCTTTGCATTGGCCGTGCTGTCGTTATTTGGCCGGGGCAGAGCCGATGGCGTGATCTGGCCAACCTCAGCTGCCGGCATGCCGGGGTGGCTCGGTACAGCAACATTGAGGCACCAGCTACGTTTCTGTTTACCACTTCAGAGAGAAAACAAGAGGCCTGTGGTAATATTAGCCAAGCAGGTGGTCTAGGCAAATTAGCGAATCTTGACGGTTCATGAGTTCAAAGGAAGCAGTTGCTCATCTCCGTGGAAGCTATCCGATAACATATTTAGCTGAAGGAAGGATGAGTATATCCACCAGCACGCAGTGGCCCAGATTTCCTAGCTCGTTAAACCCAAGTGAAAATATCATGGTAGGCAGGCTGAGATAACTGAACACAACATCTCTTCCATTTGTGCCTGAACAAAGTGGGGGAATTGGCCAGTGGGATGCTAGCGTTTTCCTTACCTTGGGTGGTGAAATGGAGCTGTACAATTCCTACAAATAAACCTTGCCAAAAACAAACACAAAAAAGAAATATAAGAAAAGTAAAAAGTAAGTAATAAAACCTACATGGGTCTATTTTTCCAAACTGGATGGGGCAGCCATCAAAAATTTCTATTTATACTCATGCTCCTATGCCCAGTCTGGGGTTCAGGGATGACCTCGGGTCTGAGTTCACCGTGAAAGAAGCAGTGATCTTCCAAGGTCTGTCCTACACGTATCTACTTGTGGCTGGGGAAGAGGACACACATCTCTCTTGCACTGAAGAAAATAGAAGAAAGGATGATCCTGGCCCTGGAATACCTAATCCGGCTCGACGTACACCGCATTTGGCTGGCATCGTTTTGGGGCAGGGTGTGAAACGCTCATCTTCCAGCCTTAGTGCATGACCCCGCCACGCGGATCAGCTCTCAGTCTGGATGTACAACCGCTGCTCCTTAAGCCCCGTTAGTGGTAAATTAGGTGTCGCAGCCTAAATCCTCGTGAAGGCAGCGTGCACTGGCTCTCCTGATGCAGGAGGTCGATGGGGGATGAGGACTGGGAGGAAGACTGCATTTAACCCTCCGGCGTGAGCTGCAACAGGGGATCGGTGCGCAGCTGGAGGGGAAAGAGAAGAAGTGGCAGCGGCTGGGTGCTAGTGAAAGCACTGGTTAGCATTGGAAGCGCTGCTCACATTGTATCTGTTCAGCCGTTCTCAAGGGGTCGCTTTGAGAAGACCCTGTTTCATCTCTGAAAATACCGCCGTGTTGTGCTGTGAGTCCGCTGGCATCTGCCTCTCCAGCAATGTCAGCTCTGCCCCGGGCACTTGAGTTTGCTCACAGGGACCCCAGGGACACAGAGGCAACAAAATAAATCAGCTTAACTAATGGTTCTCAAAAAAGTGCCCCTGGCAAATGTATCACAGGCTGCTCTCACACCCAGTGATGCGCACAGAATCGGTGATGAAGAGGAGCTGAGGAAGAAGGGAATGCGAAGGATTTATTTAACATGGCAGGCAGTAAGTTTCGTTGGGCTCTTCCAGTTTCTAATAGCCCCTTGAATATAAATGCAGGCTTTTGCATTGCAAAACCTTATCGTCCCATCAACAGCAAGTGAATATTTGCACAACTTGTCTTTGCAAAACTGAGACCTCTGTGTTTGCTGAGCGCAAAGCCTGACTCGAGCTCCGCTGGGCCTTCGGGGCAGCCTGGTTATTAGGTGCGCTGGTTTGTGCGGCACACGAGAGATGTCCCATCCCACCCCCTCTGACCGGCCGTGGGCACAAGCGTGGAGCACAGCTCCAGCTCACACCTCAGATGGGTCTGCAGCAGGATGCCTGAGCGGCTCTGGGCCCCTCTTCATGCACGCTAACACCCCGTAAATGCCTGCCGGCGAGATAACTCCCTGGATGGCTATATCCCATAGCCTCACGTCATGTTTACCTACAACACTCAGATTTTTCAAACCATTTCCAGCCAGCAATGAAAGCAGCTTGTTGTAGGACTTGGAGCTGACTGAGGCTGTGTTGCAAGCAGATGGCCCTGATGAAACAAGACACTGATCCCCAAGGAGGCACCATTCAACGGAGCTGCTCGACTCCCCGGCTCCAGCAGCTCCACGACAGCCTTGGAGATGTGCATTAGCACACACCATCGAGGAAATTGCTTCCCTAACTACCCCTTTCAAGCAATTCTCTTTGGAAGCCTGGTTCCAACTCAAGACGTGTCTGCAGCGCTGGTACTAAGGCAGTTTTCCTACTTAATAATGAAGCAGGCCTGGTGCTGATGAAATGATGGTAATTTAAGGAGAATTTCCTTAAAGGAGAGTGAAAGAGTTGCCAGGCTGGGTGAGGTTTTAGATGTAGCCAGGATGCTGGGGTGGAGAAAAACCTTCACGCTCTCACCGGATAAAATGGCAGGGGATCCAAGCACGAAAGGCAAACACGGAGGGAAACCCAAGCACGAAAGGCAAACACGGAGGGAAACAGCTCATGTTGATCCTCCTGCTCCTGGCTCCAAACATGCAGCTTTCCACAAAACCTACACAAGTAACATCTAGGGCTGCACAGACCTAAGAACTGTGTGTGCGCGCAGCTACAATAGACGTAAATAGAGATGATCCACTGAGGCCTCCAAGGGGTATTCTGCGTTTTGCCCAAGTCCTCTGAAGACGTTACAAGAAGCAACAAGAAGGGACTAAGGCATGGAAACTGAGTGAGCTAGGCAGAGAGGCACCACGTGCTTGGGAGGTAGGATGGGTTTTGGTGAGGGGATCCAGCCTCAGCCGTACCCTGCACTCCATCCTCACATCTCTCTCCATCTCACCACATTCTTAGGCCGCTCGCTTGCCCAGGACGCTGCCTGCTCACCCTGGTATGGATGTTGCTTCTCAAGAGTCCTCAGGAGAGCTCCATAAATGAAGGCTGGCACATCTATGAAGGGCTAACGGCAAACTGCATAACACCAGCCCCAACTCCCTGATGAACCAGGCGGGTTGTACAATGCTCTGCCAGATGCTTACATTGCCGCTCGGGTGTTTTTACAGGTTTCCTTGAAAACAGGGAATAAATAAATATGTAAAATTGCAAATGATGCTCTGTATATATCAAACTCGGCTACCCCAGCTGGTCTCTAGCCACCACCCAGCAGAGCACAGCGGAGGTCACCGCTTCCCCAAGGAGCCTGGCACAGGGAGTGGGGAACCCTGGCAGCTCTGCCAAAATGCCCCAAAACTGCCACTCCTGTCTTCTGCAAGAGGTGGGAAAAGAAGAAGAGAAAAGGAAACGATTCTCATGGAAAGGAGCAGATGCAAAAAAGGGGATAAAAACACCTTCTTAGATCAGATTTGTGCAGGTAGGGCCACTCAGCTGGACCAAGGTGCATCTATCAATCCTGCTACAAAGGATTATGTTGCTCTACATAAGAGACATACAAAAGACTGAAAATCATTCCTACTCTTGTGCTTTAACGAGCTCACTTGGAGAAACAAGGCTCTTGATCAAAAACCAGTAGATACATCTTTGGGTTTGCCTTGCCCTTGTATGGATTGGTCCTGCTCCCTCCAGCAGAGACTACCACATAGTTAAAATAAGAGATCATGCATTATGTTCCAGTGTAGATGGCTGTGGTTAAAACTGGTTGCTGGCTCCAGGGAAAAGCTTTACAAGCCACCACGTTTTCTGTGATTGTCCCCAACTTCACCAGCATCCAGCCACCTCTCTCTCCCCACCACGTCTTTCAGTAGCATTTGGACTACATGGGACAAGGGAAGTACTGGCTGTGCTGGAGGACATGGTTTTTACGGGAATCTTTGGAGAATGAATACTTAATGTGCAGCAACCAGGAACATTTAAGGACACTATTGAAAATATGGCCTAATGGAGGTCCACCTATTCCAGTTAGCTACAGCAGATATATCCAGAGGGGAACAGTGGAGCTCTGCATTGCCGAGGTCTCACCTGGCTGCAGTCATTGGAAGCAGGAGCAGGATAAATTGCAGAGAAATCTGCACATTGCCAACCTGCCTGTCAAATCCAGCAAAATAAAGCCCAGCAAAAGGAGTGGCAAAGTACTGCTGAGAGTAAAACTCTGCAAAACCTGGTAATTTCTGAGTCCATCAGGTGCTGTGAAGTAAGTGTCTAATGGGTTACCGCGAGTAGATCTAACAGTTAGACCATGGGAACACCAAGGTATAGGATGCTAAAATGAAGGATAGGTATAGGATGCTAAAATGAAGGATATAAATGACTCCATCAAAATATGTCATAGGGTCAAGAGTCCTTTATATTATCAAGTATCTTTTTCAGGACAGGAGAAAAGCAAATGGTGTGGTAATGATAGAGCATTGGACTTGATGGGGACTTTTTCACTAAGAAGTTGGTGCTGAAACGGAAAACCGGAGCTGGCAGATTTACTTACACATTTTCCTGTCTCTGGGAAGATACTTAAAGACTGAAAGACTGGAAAAGCTATAGCCATTCTTAAATGTGAATACACCAGCTCTTGGCAACATTTTTCTTTTGGTCCAATAGCAGAATGTAAAGGTAACTTCTTGTGTCATTTAAGCTGTCCTGGCGGAGAAGGGTTTGGATGATGCTGCAGCCGCTCCAGCCAGGATTTGGTACCGACCACCTAGGAAGAAGCCGGCTTTCAAAAGAAAGGCAGCAGCTGGGTTGTCAATCTTGTCTCCATGTATGGCAGTGTCTGGTGAAAAGCATTGCTTTTCAAGCTGTCATACGCCATAAATCGCTGCCCTGTTCTTACTTTGATCAATGAAACGTGCCGCTGTACAAAGGGGTCTTCTAACCTTGGCAAGCGGAGCAGCCACATGAGAAAACATGGTGCCTGACTCCCGCAGGGCTCCCCACTTGCCGTAATTATCCTCAGCCTCGCTGCCAGCAATATCCCACCCCAGGCTTCCTGCATGCTGGTGCATTTTGAGCTTGCAGTCTAGGGAAATCCTTGAAATTGAGGACCTTCGGGAACTGGAGACCAAAATCGAATAGCTTAGAGCATAGTGTCTGTGTTGCATTTGACCAGCTAAGAAGCAACAGAACGTCCGTACCTCACAGTCAATTCTGGTGGCAGGAGATTGATGCATGATGACCCCTGGTAGATCGCTGGGGTCTTACTGCCTCCAAACTCAATAGCATCTGCAGAGTTAAAAGAAAAAAAGAGGAAGAGGAACAACTACCAAAATAATTCACAAGTTAGCAATCCTCCCTCTAGCCTGTTTGTTAAAATATTGCTCACAGGGAGCTGATAGACACTGAAATAAATAGCACTATGAGAGAGATAAGTGATGCATTAGACTTCTCACCAGTCCCCTGACTACAGCTACTATTGAAAAATCTGCCAAGAAATATTAGATGTGAAGTGGCTATGCAATGGGAGAGTAAAAAATATTAGGAACCGCCAAACCCCCTCATTTGATGAAGACAAAAAGCTGGAGGAGGCATCTGAAATCTAGAAAAGCTTTCTAGGTACAAATCTTATGCTGATACAGGGGTGCCGCAGGCTGAAGATACAAAACACAGGTAGCAACTAATTGTCCAGATAATTTCCTGCTGGTCCCACAGAAGCAATTCTGGGATTCACTCGACCCTCAGGAGCACTCGGACACTGCGCAGGTAGTACAGGTGCTTTCTAAAGAACGGAAATGCAGTGACTCCTCATGCCACAACTATGACAAACATCATGGTATTGCCTTTTCTATGGCTGAGGAGTACATGTGTAGGGAGGAGGAGTAAAAGCAGGTTTTGGGGTTTCTCTGAACCCTGATGAAGGCTCAGTAACCTCAGCATGAATTTATAATGTCATTGCTTTTCAAAATACTGTCGGAGAAACAGAGACTCCTTGCTTCAGACATCAGACTCCATCAAAGACTTAATCTAGTCTTAAGACTATGTTTACATACAGCATTTTTACTGTTTTAAATCATTCCCATTATGAGATGGCATAATTAAAGCAGGAACTCTCCTAGCTCAGATGCAGCAGCATCCAGACAAAGGTGCCTTTATGTAGGTGTTGCACATTCCTACAGATTTATGGAACCAAACCAGTAGAAGCCCCTTTTTACAGGCATAACCATCGCTGCACTGCAAGCTCATATCTCTCTACCCACATCGCTCACAGACACAAGGGAGTAAAAGCAATACAGAAACAACATGTAGAGCTGCCCGATCGACTCCGCGCTGTTCAGCAGAGACTTTCTGGGCCCCTCTCTGGTCCCTAGCTGGGTAGACATCCCAGGGGATCGTGGCTAGCACTGCTTCGGAGGGCAGTGGCAAGGCAGGGAGCGGGGTCTGACTGTTTTTGGGGGACCCTGCAAAGTATGGGACTCTCCAATGTTCGGTTGTGGCCTGAGAGCTGCGCTCAGGTATGCATTAGCATTACGAGGCCACTGTATGCTATCAATGCAACGTTAAAATGGTAGGAATACTAAAGTTATCCAGAAATATAACCCTAATCCTGGTTTTCTCTTTGCCCTTCCTGCCCAGCATACTCCAGCAAGACAATACCAAGCCTTTCTAATGGCTTAGTTCAGAGGCGGACTTTTGCTGTATCAGATAAAATTCAGCTATTCCTGGCATTAATTACATTAGTTATAAACATACAGGACACCAGGGACAGCCTTTGCAGGGACTGCACATCTGCTGCAGTGACAGAGGCTGGTCCTTGTTTATTCTGGGTATCAGGACAACTGAGCAAATGGTGACCAGTGGCCAGTTACTGCAGAGACTTCCCAGTTACACACGTCAGCCCCAGATCTCCTTTCACCTGGCAGACCTTGCAGAGCTTCCTCACGGCATGGGGGGACTGAGCAACACACAAACTAGCAGGACAAACTCTGACCCTGATTCCTGGCTCCTTTTACTATACTTAAGAGTTTTAAGTTTGATGTTAGCAAGTAAATGAATCATTTTAATCAAATTCACACCGAAGCTTGTTTAAAGCTGAACAAAACATGTACATAGGTTCTTATCTGCTCAGACCCATTGTGCCGGCTTGGCAGCGTTGGCTACTGGGAGCTCAGCAGACTCCCTCGGCACTCTGATGGTCCGCGGTCATCCTCAGTGGTGGTAAGACTTTATAGGGTCTGTAGTGGAACGCAGCACCATTTTAGCCCACGAGGAGTAGGGGTCAGGGCATTAGCCAGTTCTCAAAGTGCCTTACGGGAATTCTGAATTCCCCATGGGAATGGGAAGACCATTTTAAGATGAACTGACCCGAACTGTCCCACTCCTACCATTTGCCCTCTACTTGGAGGAGGCAGGTAGGGAGGAAGGAAGATCCTAACGGAGCAACTTTCTCTACAGAAGGAAGATGTCCACGTCATAGTCCATTGGTGTTTGGAGAGGCACCTTGGGACATCCCTAAGTAACACCACTTAGTTTGATCAACTCATTCAAAGCCTCATCTCTGATTACAGTTGATGAACCAAGCAGTGAGGTACCTCCCACCTCTCTCTTGCAGCCAAAATCATTACAAATTTGTAATACCCCAACACTGCTGAAAAGAAGCAGGTCATATTGCCAGAAGTCTGCATACGTTCCTTGATGTCACCAAATCCATAAACATCACCTATAATGAGTGGAAGAGGAATATTACCTTTATTACAACAAGGTGACAGAGCAGAACAGCCTCTGTCAATACATGGTGGTTTTGTAGGTCACGGGAAGGTTTTATTTCTCTCTTAGTGCCTTGAGCCCCTGTTCTAAGACAACCAGGGGACACACAATGCAGCTTTAGAGCTGCTCCTTTTACTTCTCACCTGATCTATATTTTGAGATGGCTTCTTAGAAGAAGGGCAAACATAATAAGCCAGCTACTGTACTTTTTATAACTCTCAGTCAGGTCTTTGATTTAGGCCAGCAAGGAAGCTTGTTAGATCTGATAAAGCAACTAAGCATCTCTGGAAAATGCTATTAAAAGAACATGAAACAAATGAAAAGCTGGAACAGACTTAATGGTAAATACATGGTCTGGCAGTTCAGCACAGCTACATCCTGTTTGGCATTATTATTTAATACTGGCATCGATTGGTTGAAGGATGAGACAGACCAGGCAATTCTCTGTGGGGTTTACTTGAATACCATCTCACTTTGAGATTAAACAAGCCCACGAGCTTGGATCACACTGTCCTGTTGGGAAATTTTAATTAATTGATTTAACGTCGGGGACTACTGTGGTCAAGCAGTAAACAACACCTCTTTGATCATCTATATGGACAAACCAAGTCCCTGCTAACTATCGAGCAGTGCCCAGCTCCAGGTTAGAACTGGCGCAGCATGAACCTGCTCCTCTGGAACAACAAGCTGTACAGCCGCTATCCCACATGCTGGTAGTACAAGCTGTTCGTATGGAAACAGCTGTTGTCATGGCTCAGGCTCTTGGGTCTTTATATTAATTTTTCCGAGAGCCCACAGAGGCCTAGAACAATTTACAGGAGCTCTCCATTTCGCAACAGTGACACATGGATATGAAGGGAAGTCTGCAGAGTAATTATCGCCACCATCATCACGTTAGCTGCTCCCCTTTAATGGCAGAACAAGGCTAGTGACACAGATAGGGAGGCTAAACTCAGCAACGACCTCCAGGAGGTATGCTGCAACCAAGCGAGCAAAACTCAACACGAGACCACATAGAAAGAAAGGGAAGGTGATTTTTAGGACTGATTTCACCCACTTCTTCTTTCATGCTCATTCTTGCACGTTCACATTCTCACTAGCACCAAGACATGTGTGTCCAAGCGATCTGGTGAGGACTGCCTATAGTGACGCAGAGGACAAGTCCTCATCACACCTCTGTGATTCATCCCGAGTGGTGAAGACACCGTATGATATTTACAGTCTTTATACTCTCTCTTCATACAGGCAGCTCTGGGTCTGCTTGAGTTGCATCACACTGCTGCTGCTCCACACTGCATTGTGTTCTTATCCAAGGTACGGCCTCGCTGCCACCGGCACGCATTCCTTCTGCTATTACATCCTTCGCTCTCCTCTTGCTGTTCTCAGCCTCCTGAATAGCAGCATAGACACCATTCTTTGCCATGACGATTTCCACACAGAACTATCTGTCTTCCAGAGTTCTCTGGAAGCACTGATCAGGCTCCACAGACACCTAGGTATTTAATTCCTGTTTGATATATAGTGCAAACGAAAGGCTGATTTAGCGATCAGTTTATTCCCGAGTTGTCCCTGGCAAGGAAGGTCACTTTACGTAGACCAGACAAATTGTCTTCAAATAGCCTACTGATCACTGGCTGGAAATCTGTGGCTGCACCCATCAATTCCCAACCTCCATGTGTCTTTACAACTAAGCATTACTCTTGCCACCACCACCACCTCAATCTTTTCCTCAGAGGCAATTGCCAGGGGTTCGGAAGCAGGGTCATGGCAAAACAAAAAAGCCTGAATGATGGAAAGATGAAGATGGAACACCTTTGAGTAGGGGAAGCTTCCTTCCCTGCTTTGGAGGTGTGCAGCACCTTGTGTGTACCTTGTACCAGCAGCACCATTAAAGGAGCTGCAGAAGAGTGCAGCTGAATAGCTTGGAGCACGGCTTTCTCTCCCAGAGACTGAGCAGCTGTCCTGGAATTGGATGTGGCACAAAGCTGCAAGGGAACAAGAGGGAGGACAGAAAGCAGCTACTCCCCATTTTCTACAGGTTCTAATGAGCGTTTGTATTTTTGTCTTACACAAGCAGATGTGAAACCCAGCCCGCCTGTCTTTAGGAGAATTCGGCTCTCTCTCAAGAAGCAAAACAACACTTTCTCTTCTCAACAGCCATTTTTATTGCTTTTGACAATACACCATTGGAAGGAAAAAGAAAAAATTTTCTGCTATTCTTTAGCTTCTTTCTTTATAAGTAAATTCCCTGGGACTATTGATAAAAGGTAAATGGTTAACTTTGCATCCAAGCTGACAATGCAAATAAAAAGAGTTGGAAATTGCCCAAAGCAGGCTACTCGTATAAGAATAGCACCACAAAACTGCCCAAGTAACCACTCTACGGAGTAATTAAGTAACATTTGCATGGAGAACAAGTTCTTACGGCCATTGCTAACAAGATTGAAAGTCCGTGTCTCAAGATGACATAGCAGAGGCTCAGGCCTGAAAGTGTCAGCGACGTTTAGTTCAAGCCAGCAATAATCAAGAAAAAAAAAAAAAAAATTTTTCCCCTCATTCCAACGGGCTTTGGCTAAGGTCCCTCATACACACGCACATGCACGCACACACGCAAATCTTTTGAAACAGCCAGAAACAGTGTCCTGAATCACACCTTCAACTCCCAGCTCCTGCCACAGTCCAGCCTTCATCTACAAAATAAATATACATGGGCTTAACAATGAAGCATATTTACTTCCCTTCATTTGATACATTCCGTAAAGTGCTGTTTCTACATCATACTGAGTTAAAATGATATATTGATCTAGTATTTTAAATAAATTAAATATAGAATGAGCTGTGTGCAACTTCACTTGCAAGTTTTATTCTTTTTTTTAGTAGATATACTAAATTTAGTAATCAAAATAGCCTCCAATAGTACTCCACGAAAAACTAGTAAAAAGTTATAAATAAAATCATGTCCAACAAAGATATCCTACGCACTTCTTCTGTCCACATTGCACAGATAAGCATAGTGTTCCTGTGAGCATATGGAGCGAAGAAAAATAAGGAAGCTGAAAATTACCTAACAATAAAAAGCAAAACCATACAAGTTAATGCTACATAGCCTCCCATAAACAGTCTGTTTTCTACATTTAATCTTGGTGCATACAACCCAGTAGTTCTATTTTTTCCCCATTAAAAAACACTTCCAGGAAGAACATCTTGCAAGATACGGGTTGATTCATCTTCATCTTGCTCCTTTTTACTGCAGAGCGGAAAAGATTCTTGAACAAACTGCCTACACATTGGACACTGCTGAAAATACTTAATGCAGGCATCACACAAGCACGCGTGCCTGCAGGGTAGGAGTACCCAGTTCACTGTGCCATTTTGGCAAACAACACAGTCTTTACTGTTTTCTTCATGCAATTCTGGTTCATCTTCAGCCAGTCCAGCCTTTTCTAGCAAGCTTCTGTCAGTGCTTCTCTCACCAGGGGACGTATCGCCTGAAGACGGTGTGGTACTATTTGCAGACATGAAGAGCTGCTAAAATACACATATAGACAAACATTCAGAAGTCAGCAAACTCCCCTCAATACCTGAACCATCGTGTGTACACGTGATGCAAATTCCACTGGGTCAGATTCACCGGTTTCCACTGGGTCAAATAGTGTCAAGACTCTTAGCCTGAGTCTTGACAGCTGCCTGGCCTTCAGTTAAAGGTATTTCAGAAACATAAAATGACATAAAACACTGGGAAAATATTAAGGATAAGTCATCAAATCTTAGCTGAATCAAATCAACATACACGTGTGAAATGCCCAGGTTTTGAGCAGCTTGGGTTTCTGCTTCTGGCATATCATTTTCTATGCCTAAAGGGATGCTTCTATCCATTCCTACCAAAAATACATCCACCAAGCTGTCAGATCTACTTCACTCAACCCATTCCGCTCTTTGCTCATAGTACAGCCCCCTACTCCTTTTTGTCTTATTTTATGTGAAGCGCAAATTCTTCTGGGCATGATCTCTCAATAAAGCCAGTAAACTACCATGCAGCTAAAGATGCCCATAGAGAGCACACTATACAACTACACAAAATGCAGCTGCACGGTCATTTCTGTTCAGTTGAAGCAGGGTTTTCACAATGGCAACCATACATGAAAAGAAAGCTTGCGGCGATCAGCAGGGAAGTTTACCTGGCTCAACTACGTCGGCAAAAAACGGTCAGGACAAACATTTCTTTGGACAAATCTATTTCTGAATGAATGCTAATTGAGTCAATTGAATTAATTTGGCCCAATTTCTAGCTTATGAATACTATACGTTACTTTTATTATCGCAGTAATATAAAAGTGAATTGCACAGAATCACATCATCAACTGCCTGACAGACACAGGACAAAGACGGTCCCACAACATGCATAGGTAAGGGAAACTGGAATGGTATAATGAGAACATTGCTTTAACTTAAAATGGTACGTGTTAGGCTGATTCCTAACCTTTGTGCATGTATTGCAGTGAAAGAAATTAAAAAAAAAAAAAAAAAAAAAAAAAAAAAAAAAAAAGGTTTCTTCTGAGGCTTTCTCAACCGAAGGGCAGCATAGGAGAAAGTGCTGGCTTGAGAGACTAGCAAGGAGGTAACAAATGTTCTGTAGAGAGGAAGCATTCAACAGCTAGTTAATGTCTTACTACTGCTTTAATAAGTGGACAGGACCTAGGCCTCTGGACTAGAATCAAGTAATTTCTCCAAGAAATGTTGAATATTTTCATGTAAAATATTTCTGTACAGTAACTTTGGCTGGAACTACTTAACTAATAACATAATTTTAAATATTATCCAGTTCTTTGCATGATAATAAAAGTCTTATACTAATTTAGGCTCCTGAAAGCCTACACAAACTAAACAGTCGCCCAAATGAAACAAGACTCGGTACGTGGCTTACCTTCAGATCATGATATTGACCTTGAGCTAGAAGTAGATACTGATACAGTATTCTGCAGGGAAGTCTGTAGCTCTCATCAGGAATGTGAATTACAGCCACCATTGAAACCTACCAAAAAAAAGCTATGTTTAATAACTTTCCTTTTGTTATATGATTCATATAGAACAGTTTGCTTGAAAGATAGCATACTTTGTTACAACCTCTGACCCGCTTATTTCCTTAGACAATCAGGACTTCAACAATGTTGACTTCAAGCACAGATCAAATAAATAAGCTGGGCAAGGTAAAAACAGGACACGGCACAAGGTAACACTTTGTGGCACTTCAGCGTTCTGCCCTGGTTCTCCATGGAGCCCTTCTATGGCCACTTTACCGTGCAGACCTGCTCAGACTGCTCTCACCTAATGGAATTAGGCCCCAAACCAAAACGGCACGGAAATGCATGCAGTCCTCCTGAAGGTTAAGTGCTTACGCAGCTGAGGTAGGGCTTGCTTACACAGTCACGGATGTGCTTCAGAGAAGCTACCTGCATGATGATTTCAACCAGAAGTAGCAGCTCCTACACTCCTCTTTCCACACCACTAACTCATGATGAGCTCCTCCTAGATGGGAGAGAAGCTGACAAACTACAAGGAGTTTCATGCAGCGACCGAGCCCCAAGCGAGCGCATGCACTTAAGTCCCGTACAACATCTGCAGCCACGTCCTGGGCTCTCTTCAACACAAGAAATGACCCTGCCAGCTGAAGTCTGAGTGCAGAATTACAGGGGAACATGTGAAAGGCAAAGTCTTCTCTACTTTCTCCCACTCCCCTCACAAACACACAGACCACAGTTTTTAGACTCCAAAAAGCATTTAGAAGTGTCGCTGATTGGCTTGTAAACTGAGTAGGCAAAAGACAAATTTCACTGGAAAGGATTATGAAAGGACCCCATGGGCTGACTTTAGAGTCATTTTTCTGAAAATAAAAGTATTCCAAGCTTGCATGCTGTGCCTAATACCCCTCACGCTGCCCAAATTATGTAATAGCTTCTAAAAAGCAGGAAAAAAAGAAAGTGAAATTCAATATTATTGTAGTTCCCAGAAGCTGTCAAAAGAGAAATGAAATACAGAAGAAAGCTGTTTTGTGTAAAAAAAAATTTTTAAAGGCAAATCAGACTTGCACTTCAAAATCCATACATGGCTAATTACATGCAGAGTTTAAATCTATATGTACCTATACATAAGTATTTATATTAACTGAATTTACTATGCTTTGGCAATAAGGTCTTTTTTTCTAAATCACAATGCCTCAAAAAAAAACCAAACCAAAAAACCAAACAAAACCCAACCAACAAAAAAACCAAAACCCACACCACTATTAGCTTTGTTTTGGAACCTGAAAGCCATTAAATCTCAATTAAAATGACAGATTTTGTGTTTTGATAAAAGAGTTGTAAAGTTAACTGTTCTCGGTGTATTTGTATTATGTCATCCCACCATAATGTAAGTGTTTTCTCAGTGATGCTGCATGTCCTCAATTCACAGTTTGTTCAGACACCTAGGCAACTTTTTAGCTGTGAGTGGGATCAGTTCCTAATGTAAGCATCTCAATCTTCAAGCTATTGTCTCCTCTGTTATGCTGTCCTGCAGTATAGAAACATATACAGTGTTACTATGATCTAGTAGAAATGCTATGCTGTTTGATTGTAGAACCCCTTCCACTTGAGCACCAGGTATTTTCTCTCTTTGTGAATACTTGTACCCCATAATCAAGTTACTTCTCAATCTTCTGTTTTATACACAGGCCTGAGATCGAGCGTTCTTCCACTTTAGCCCTGCCAGTCTTCAAGTAATTTCTGTAACTCTTATATATGGTCATGCTTATTTTCTGGAGCTGAGGGAAAATTGCGGCACAAAACTAAATAGGTATGATCTGGCCACAAATACAGTTAGGATGAAAATTAGACCCCCCAGAAAAGAGATACTAGAACACCATCTGTAGTGATGTACACACACCCACGCTCAAAAAAGTAATTCAAGATGGAGCTTGATGCACTGATGTGAGAATAACGTGGCAATACCATACTGACCACAGTGGCAAAGATCCCTTTCCACGCTATATTTGTATTTTACAAGTTTGTTTCAACAACAACAGATGCAATTCTGACATTTGTCTGGCAAGGAGTTCAGGTGGAGTAACTCCTTTGACCATATTAACAGATTCTAGTTGTGTTCCTTTTCTCCAAAACCAGAGGAAAAATGACTCCCCTACTCTCCTTCCATCCCTTTCTTCTTGTTAAGGAACAAAAGAGAAGTGTTACAAATTCATGTCCATGCTAATGTCAAACACATTCAAATATGACTTTTACAGTCTCTTTATATTAAACTAATCTGAGCTCTAAACATATTAGATGTACTAATCCATGAAACTGCTGGCGGGGAGGAATCTCGAGTGGGGACAGGAGGGAGGAAGGTAGTCCTAAGGTCAAGTGACAAGAAGCCAAGGACAGGCATCACTTGGAAAGGGAACAGATTTCTTAAGCACTGGTATGATCACAAAATTTCCAGATGAATGTATGGAAAAGTGTTCAGTGGATTTAGGCAATTTGCTTCTGAGTTCATTTGCATTATTATTCAAGCAGTAAGTGCTATCAGATTATTAACCAAATGAAAAGATGGGAGATAAAAGTGTGTCCCAAATTGTTCCAAAAAGAATCAGTCATTTAGAGTTTAGAAGGGATATTGAACTGCATGTGGCAAGGCTGAAGCTGCTTTAACTGTTAGAGATTAGGAGGAGACCTTTTTGGGGACCTGAGTATCTCCTACCAGTCTACTGCAAGACCTTCACACCTTCCTGTAAATGACCTGGAGCTGGCTACTGTGAGACATAATGTACGGCATTACAACATAGACTCGGGCCTGTTGCAGAAAGGTAATTTCTATGTTCCTAACAGTCAAGTCAGCAATCAGCTCAAGTATCTGTGCCAAACACTAAAAAAAAAGTCCTGCTACCTTGCCAACAGCAATCCAAAAGACTGTATCAGCGCAAGAGCTCCACTACAGGTTTATGTGACCAGAAAAATCAGAGTAATAGCTTACTAACCTACCACAACCCTAGTTCATCTGACCACAGGGCTTACCACAGAGACCTTTGCAGATATGAGCAATGCATATGCATCTTTTGAATGGCATACATAATTTTTATATAACAATTATCCTTGCTCTTCTGCCATGTTCCCCTGGCGTCATCAGTGACAAAGTTAGGGACCAAATTCTAAGAGACAGGGAAAAGAAGCTGTTTTATTCAAGCCTGTCTCCTGAAGCATTCAGGCCTTAAACAGTGACCCTAAAATATATTCCTAAATTACTTACAATATCATATATTTCTCTGTCTTCTTCATCAGCTAACGTCAACAATGCTATCAACGGATAGAGAGATCTAGGCACTGGGCCAAAATCGACAACTTGAGCATCTTCTGGTAACTGACAATATTTTTCTTCCTTGTCTTTTTTTTTAATGCTTTGTATGTGTCAAGGAAAACAATCAGTGTCCCTGCAATTGTAGACAAATGTGACGTTTGCATAAAGAATATTTGTCATATTTGTTCATAAATATATTGTGCCAAGAACTGCCGAGTGTTCACAAGTCTCAACATTCCCTGTGCCAATAAATTAGCATATTTTGTCAAAACAGTTTTAAAAAAAGGATACAAGTACTGTTGTCGATAGAGGTATTCGCTATACAGAGCATCCTCTAGTGCCTGAGGAGTCTTTATTCTGAAGCAGTAGACATGTTTCTGCAACGCTTCGTGGAGTTTTTGAACGCTGCAGCCCCAGTAGCATGTAAGAATGCAGTCTTCCAGACAATCAGGTGTCAGTGTTATACCCTCTTATAGAAAGAAGATAAGGATTTCATTAACAAACCCACATGCAGGAATTCTGGAACTGCTAAGTGTAGGTTCTTAAAGGGCAACAAGCAGAAAACAACTTCAGTGTCCCAGATTTTTATCATTACAATCTAATCTTCTAAGAATTTAGACTAGGTTTGGTGCTTATGAAAGTCAGTGGAGATAAAGAAGTGGGTGCGAGGAGATAAAATGGCTGATTTAGCTGACAAAAGTAGCACATGCCTTTTATGAAGGGTAAATTTTAACTTCTGGTAACATTTTACACACTCGCTGGCAGACCCAAGAGCACAACCCCTAGCCCAAAGTCCATTCCCTCCTTAGATAATGGTATTGGTTGGATCACTGGCCTACAACACTCTCTGTGGGCTCAAAGAATAAGGCCCTCTTGATCATGCAGAGGGAGGATAAAAAGAGGATCTATGCGCTCCATTTCTTTTCTAAAAATCAAGTACCCAACCCATTAACTTCTAAACACTTACTGCACAAACAGGAGCAGAACTCTTGAAAAGTCCCACCAAATTCAAGTGCTCAAACCTCCTGAAAAATCCAAGTTACCTGAAGACTAAATTGTTAGGTTTGTTGGTTTTGGGGTTTTTTTTATGTTGAGGGAGGGGTAAAACTGCTGCAGGCCTTTTCTCATTCATAGGAATGCTCCACATCTGTGTTGGCAGAAGATGCTCAGCCTTGCTTACTACTCCCCAGTGATGCAGAAGGGCATGAATTTCACTTCCTATGTGGGTGATTTCAAGGATGTTAGGAACTACTTGAACTCTGATCCAAACAGATATTTAAATTCAGTTTCCACTGAAGCAGAGAGAGAGAGAGAGAGGGAGATTTTTATTTATTTATTTTTTAAAAGTAGTGCACTTCCAAACACTTCTGAAGATCTGGACTTATATTTAAGTGGGCAGCATATATTCTATAATGAAGTCTATAGAATTCAACAATTCTGTAATGTTTACAAAAACGCCCACAGTAGTTGGTAATCTGCAAA
>VYZV01042766.1:0-27544 GCA_013401275.1 Pandion haliaetus
ATACGCCTACACGAAAATAATTTCAGAATTCCATTTATTTTTAAAAATGCTGTGGAAAATAGAGGATATTGAAAAAAGTACATGGATTTCTTCTTCTAGACTACAACTGCAAATATTGCTCAGTATAAGACTGATTTAAAATCACTGCCAGCTAGCAGCAGATCGCTTACCTGGGAAAGTCAGTAGACTGAATTCAGTCTAGCTCTCAGGGAATAAAACTCTGTATCAGAAAAAATCGGTTCAAACCCATGTTGGACGTCTCATTAGATAGGCTGAGGATTAATGAGGCTAGAAACTAACTGCACTTTCATTCCTAGAAGTGGTCATTGTCTGATTACAGGTCAGACACATTGACAAAACAGTATATAAAAATTATATAGGTATTGTCCTTGATGTTTCTGTTTCCTGCAGAGAGGACTTCTGTGCTCAAGTGTAGCAGTCAATAATATTCACATGCAGTTAAAATTAATCTTAGAGAGGTGTGACAGATTTTATCCTTCATCACTTTTAAATTTGTTAAGATTAATGAAGCACATTTCCAAATCTGATGATGTATTTACTCTTTACATCAATGTGCCACGTTACTAATAAAGACTGCATGTATTTATTGCTATTACTACACACTGTTGTTATAAAACCAAAAAATAACCCTTGACTGAAATATACGGTTAACTTAGAATGTTACCAACCTTTGAAGTTTTCACATCTCAGATCTCTGGGTTTTGTTTCTTTGTTTGTTTTTTAACAAAGGGTCATCAGAATATAGTGTAGTTTTAATCGGTCAATTTCATCACTTAATTAATGCTGAATTAAATGGTAGCATCTGTTGCCTATCACCAGTGTGTGGCATGTGTTCATCATATAGATTGTACAAGATGAAGAATTTAATATAAGGAATTTTTTTCTGCAATGCATTCTAGGTATTGTTATTCTCTCTCTTGCCAACAGCCAAAATGAAACACTGAACAGAGAACAGGAACGCGTAACTGAACTGAGGCCAGCCTTCAGCTTTTCACTTGGCATGCTTTGCTCTTTCTTGATATTCCACATGAAATTAATCCATCTCTCTATCACATCATGTTTCATTACTAATGACACTGATTCTCTGAAGTCCATTTTAAAATCCCAAGTCTCTAGGATATATCTCCACATTTGGACCACGTGTTCTATATTCCTTTTCCTTTACACTCTATTTATTAACCTTGATACATAGTCTGTCAAGTAATCCAGAGGTTTTCAGACTGGAATCTTTTTAGATAACTACCGAGCCCCCTTTTTTCCACTATTTATTCAGAGTTTTACATCAGTTACCTGATATTTTCATTACTGTTGCTCTATCCTGAAGAAAAAAATAGTACCAATGTAACCCTGCTGATGCTTTGTAACTACCACTATCATCTCAGATTCACTCGGATTCAGCCTCAGAAAGCTTTCTTTCACATCCTGGGCATTAAGAAGTACAGTGCTGTTCCTTTTGAGTTAGATGAATGAAAAGAAGTGAGCTAACTACCATCAACATACTATAACTTAATCAATGTCTCCTTCCCAGCGCCTTCAACTGCTCCATGTGTAAACTGTGAAACCTAGTAGAGTCGCACTTGTGAAAGCTTCATGAGGCAGAAAGCAATTATTGAATGTCCCTCTTGGATCTCCTCTGATACGATCCAAGAAATTAAGCTCTGCTTTTTGTACTGGGTTATGCCATCAAGAATCAACACGAGTAACGCCACCTATAAAGCAGGCTACAGTGCCAAACAAACCGCCACAAGACAACAGAATTCTCTCAATTATTTTTAACAAAATCCATTGCCATTTAGTAATCGTGATTTAACAGGATGCAACAATTGCCCCACGTAGACTTTGTGACAGTAGAAGAATGTTGTTAACAAAATCTCAATGAAGCTGCTGTCCCATGAGGCCTGCAGAAAGGAGGCCTTTAGCTCTGCCAGTAGTAACCTTCTGTACAGACTGAAGCAGGATCCCTTTTATTCTTTTATTATTACATGTGTGTGCAGCAGTCACACAGTAGGACTCCCAGTCCCAACTGGGGGCTTCTACTACTCCAAGATAAATAAAATATGTGATTAATAATAGACACTAGAGCAACATCAGTACTTCATAAGAAAATGGAAAATACACTCCCAGAGAATAAGCACGTACTTTACAATAATTCTACTTAGCATTCCGTTTTTCTTCTCACTTATAAACAACAGCAACAGGACAAAAGATGGCAATTTTAATTGTAAAGCAGCCTAATAATTTTATAAAGGGAGCTGTACTCCTGCTGTACATCACAGCTTAATGAATTCCTTTTGAAATGGGAGATGGAAAGAATAATCCCAGAAGCTCTAACAGATAAAATGAAATGCCATCCTAATGCAATCTGCATCTTGTTCCCGCCATAATAAGTAGCTATTTTTGTTTAGCAAATTGAATGCTGCATTGTTCCCAATAAACAGAATTAGTATGGACAGGGAAGAATTTGCTTACATGGGAATAATTTTTATGTAATTATTAATGAAGTTGTTTATTGTTCATATTGTCTGTGCAGCCTATAAATGCCTATATTGAACATTCAGCAGAACTTAAGACAAACCATTACTCTAATTTGAATAGTGGAAACGGATCAAAGAGAACAGAATATAGTTTCAGCAGCTTTCTGAATTTTACTTTAATTCAGTGGAGTCCAACTTAGAAATCTCAGGTGATTTGACAGACTGCAAGTCTCTTATACTTATGTATCTCTATCTGACTTCATAAATCCTTCATATGTTTCTGCCCAAAAGTTTAAGACTTATACCTTAGTGACTGCCTTTGGATGAGAGTTATTTATGGCTGTCAGTATTCAAAAAACAGGCTTAGGATGAAAAAAGAGACTCTCTGGCAAGACAACTGAACTGTGAATGAGTCTTATGGATTCCTCCAAACTCTAACTGATTATAATTTTTAAATGCAATATGGCTATAGGTGTGATATTTGAGGTCTTACAATTCAAAAAATGCTCTACAGTGCTAAAAAATTGGAATATGACTTGAAGATGGGTGCGTTTTTTCTTTTTCTGTATATACCCCTTACTTTTTCCATATAGTGTTTAGTAGTTAGAAATGTAATTAAGTCCATATATTAACTGCTTTCAATACCATATTCTCCAAAAAAAAGGCTATTGTTCATATGACTAAATTAACTTTCTTAACAATAGAAACATCACTTCAGCAGTAGTAGGATATAAAAAACCACAGTGGGAAGTTTATGTGGGGGAGAGAAGCTGCACTATGTAGCTGCTAAAGAAAGCACAGGAGTACATCCATGGGCCACCAGATGAAGATATAGGTGAAGATCAGGAATCTTGCAAGGGTCCTAAGATTTTAACAATATGCTATCAGAAAGAATGATGATGGATACCATCCCAGAAGTCAAAGAAATAAAATGAAAATGAAAGACACGAGTTCAAAGCACAGCTGAAAATAGAGGGATTTCAGAAGCAACACCATTTTTAAGTGCCTATGCCTATTTTGCAGGGGTTTATTTGTTTTGTTTTAACACAGGTGACTTTCTTGATCCAATTCACAACATGACTCCATAAAAAGTTGCGTTAGTGTAAGTGAGGGAGTACTATGCTGCAGCATGGCACGGAAACGAATGGCTCTGGATGTGATGGTAACTCAAGCTGAAGTCACGAAATCATCAAATGAGGGTTTCTCTTCCACCTCAAGGAAAATGTAGCATTGTTTTCATGGCCTGTGGCAAGTGTTTGATCCATAATAAAGGGAAGTTGTAGCTTCATCTATAGCTGAAACATAATCCGAATTTAAACTCGCACCATGAGGTACAGAAACCAAAGTTAGGAAAGAATATTGTCAAGTCATAATATTATCTGCAGGAGAAGTAAAACTATTTGGATTATGACAATAAAGCTTTAACCTATTATAAAACTGAAATTATCTTACTCTCTGATAGTGAAAATGCAAATGATTCTATAACAAGTGGAACACAAAGAGCTCCTTGCCTTTTATTTGACTATCATAGAAACTGTAAGCAGCACTCGAGAGGGCATGAGTGGGTTCCTTCCTTGCTGGTACTCAAAAGGAAACTCAATGCCTTATCTAATGGACTTCCAGCCATGGCCCACCAGCAGAAAACCTGTCAGAGATCTGCCATATCTTATATGTACATGCACAATTCCTATAGAATTTGGTGGGAAGGGTATAGGCCAAATTTAAGAGACAACAGCATCTGCACAACTGTACAAGTTGGATGCAACATACCCTTTAACTGTGAAAACATCTGCAGTGAAGCACATAAGAAATAATACCAAAAAGCATAATTCATTTCTCTCTCTTGTTGTGTTCTGGTTTTTAAATACAGTAACTTCAGTCCCTATTAGCAACTTCTTATTTCTCTTCCCTCAAATTAGCTGCCCAGTGCAGGCAAATTTCTTAGACCCAATCTCAAAGTTTTCACAACTTCTGCTGATGATTTTTATAAAAACATGCTTTAGTTCCAAGCCCTAAGCAAGTGTTTTCTGACCCTACACTTCTACTGTTCCAGGAGGAGTTTCCGTGGTTTGGGCAGTCGTCTTTTCTACTGAGGCTTTCCCTGCAAGTCTAAATGAGCTTAGACTTCTGATAAAGAGTTTATCCCTATTGGACCCATACAAGAGCAGGTGTTTGCACAGACAAAGAACAGTCTTTTCCAAATGAGTTGGCATTAGAACACACTATTTTAGTCAACTGGAATACACTATTTTAGAATTCTTAGGTTAGAATAGCAAAGCACTGAAACCCCATGATAACAGACTGACTTACCTCTCTGCTTCACAGTAACCATAATTTCCCAAATTTTGCTCCAAGCAGCCAGCTCAAAGTTGAGTTCTGGAGCAAACAGTGCCAGTTCAGTGGCCCTGTACTGCGTTCCACTGACCCGGAGCCTGGCCTGGATACTGGGAGCTCAGAATAAGCTGCAAAATCCACCCAGACGCAGGCTAAATTACCTGTGCTTAGTTTTATGCTCCCATGCCCATGATTCCTCCTGGCACCAAATGAAAAGTGTTCCTAGCCCGTGCTAAGCTGCATTTACTGCTGCAGCTAGAAAAGCCTAACTTTATTGAAAGAGAGGGAACACAGAGAGCAATTAAGTAGCAAAAGACAGAGGTTAAAAGTCTGGAATTCGGACGACAAGATTTCACTTTTATGATGCTCTGGTGGATCTTCATATTTTGCTCATTTGTTAGTTCATTCATTAATTTTCACCTCATTTACAGTATTTTAATAACCAACATGAAAGAAACTAATGGTTTGCATTATGATAAAAGTATCAAAACTAATATGCATCTCTGGGTTTAATGTTTAATTTCCATGATTTCAAAGGCATGAACTTTGTTAAAATCAGCCAAGACTTCACTGGATATTTTAACCATCTCATTTTTAATTGCAATTAGTTATTTAAATGATAGAATCATCTTTGTATTTTCCTTACTGTCTAGGCAAAAATATTCAGTACATTACTGAATAAAACAAAACAATTTCAGTTTAGACCTCAAACAATAGATACTTTAATGTTTTAAATTCTTTCAAGGGAAACAAACCCCCAACAAATCATGTATTTTTCACCTTTAAATTGATTTTCAATATTGTTCTGCTTTATTTGCTGTCTCCATATATTTTTTTCTGATTCCTCTTTCTACTGCACTTCTTTTTCTGACACGTAATTTCCTACTTGCTTTTATTTCACTTATTCTGCTATTTTTTTCCATTCTTTTTTCTATTATTTCATCTTCCTTTCTGTTTGTCAATTTTATGCAGTTTTTTTAGTGTGGCTTAGTGTTTTGACATGCCTTTATTGTTGCATTTATTTTTATTTACTTTTTTGCTTTCATTGTTCTATAGATGAGACACTATGCCAAGTCAAATCCCTTTTCAGATTTTCTTTGAATAAAAGATGAGCTACTCTGGAATCATTCCAGATGCAGCTGCCAAAATGAACTGGTCCAGCGCAGCTTTCTTTGGATTATATTCCAGGATAGTTTCACTACCACTCTAGCTGTAAGAGGAATACAAGAACTTTTACCATGAATCTCTTTTCTTGTCACTTTGGTACCTTTGATTATCTCAGTCTATTGTATTTCTGACTCAAAACTAAGCAGAAAAAAAGCCTTTCTTGTGCTGGCTTTTGACAAATATCTACTGATGGAGACCTTAAAAAAAAAGTACTTTTGTGAATAGTAAAACCAAGGAAGACTGAAATCTTGCAGCTCTTGTCAGTTGCGATTCTGCCATGTCTACTGCTTTAGATGTTTTGGGGTGCTGGCTTTTTGTTTGTTTGTTTATTGCTTTTTGGGGTTGGGTGGTTTTTTTTCCTTTGTAGCACTTTTGTTTCCAACTTGTACAACCTGAATATTTTCCTATTTCTGCCATTGTGTCAAACCTGTTTGAATGCCACAACAGATTCTAAAGTTTTGGTTCAATACTCTTCTCACCTTATCCAGTGCTTAATAGAATGGCTGGTAAAGTGAACACTCCCAACATTCATACATATATGACTGTACTCAGTCCTGGCTTAAAAATCAGTTATTCCGCTTCAGATAGGCAGGATGGACTTTTTATTATAAACAGAGTAATCTTTCCAATAGTGTTAAAAATACATGTAGTTGGATCAAAAAAATAATCTTTATTTCTTATAGAAAAGGTAAGATCTGCACTTAACCATTTGTTTATTAATTGTAAATTACCTGTGAAATCTTATGGCACACCCGAATGAAAATACATTACTTAGATGCTTACTATCAGAACTTGAATTATTAGACTAAATAAAGCTACCACAAGTACAAGACTTCCACTGTTACCATGGGTTTCTCAGTGTTTGACATGTTGATGGATCCCTCTGCACATACCCAAACTATTTTATCTACACAAAACCTGGATGTATTTACTGCCTGCGTACAGCCAAATTGCAGAATTCCTTTAATGCAACTTCTTTTATTGCTGTGTCTAACTGATGGGCATAGACATCTCTAACAAGATGTGTCTGTATCATGAAGCAGAGCCAGGTGTAGATGTCCGAACTGGCACAAACCCAACATAGTAGCACTGACCCCCAAGCAGAAAGTGTTGAACACATCTACCAAGCACACTTTATACAGCTTATTTGTGCACATGGAGGGAGTCGTAACACTTCCAAGAAGCTATTCAACTGACTTCCACTTCTGCAGAAAGTACAAATGCATGCAGAGGTGCCAGAATTACTTTGTGTGCACAGAACCACCACATACGCACACTGTGGGCCATTTATATGTATTTTTGTCCCAGAAATTCCAGACTAAAATGGACTAGTTGTACAAACACAAGTCTGATATGTGCTCACAATTGTAACATCTTCTGATACAAAACAGGTATATGGACATGTATTGCTGAAAGATTTTGTGGACACTTGAACATCAAATCCTCTGTAGCCTCAGAAGCATAGCTCAGAAATAAAGAAATATCTGAGCTATTTTTGAGCTGTTCTCTTATCAAGGTAAAAAAACCCCTCACAATACCACAGTAGCATTGTGCTTTGATTCTTAAGCGTGTAGCACTGCAGGTACAGGCACTGCCTTGTTCGGATCTAGCTCAGTTATTTCTGCAATGGCACCACGCTGACATAGCTTTACATCCTTACATTATGGAACATTCAATGACCAATTTCCAAACTGTGTAATACAAGCTAATTACATTTTCTTTTGCTGTACTTTCACTACAGAGACAGTAATTTTCTTCTTTTGAGTTACTATTTCCACTGCAGAGGTATCAATTTATATTGGCTCTATCTTGCGCTATGTCATGTTGTGCAGACTTCTAATACCATCAACGAACTCTACGCCCATCAGTTAATTTATCAACAGGACAAGTGCTCTTGGATGAATTGTACAGTTAAGGACCAAGCCAGTTGTTGCTCTAAACCTGCAGTGACAACTGGCTTTTTAAGAAAAAAACAAAAGGACAGCATTGGAATCCTACACTAATTCATTTGTACCTCTGCTATGCTGTGCTTTAATACCACTGAAAGCCACAATGAAAATTAATTGTTAACTCTCCATCACGAATGCCTCCAGGTGTGAGAAACAGTACAAGCATAATGTCATTCCCAAGGTACTTCAGGAGAATAACACCACAGCTAGTCAGTACAGCCAAATCTCCACAGTATTTAAAGACACTTTTTATTTAGATTTGGCAAACAGCTTCTTGGAAAGGAAAACACAAACTGTACTAGCAGCTTGTACCTGAATGTTTCTGAATCTATTCAGCCCACCTATAATGAATAAAAATGCCAATCAATATATTTGAATGTTAGTTTTTGAAAAGCAAAACTGAGAAGAAAATTGGATCCAAGACAGGATTATGTTTATGAATGCAATTAACAAAGAATATCTATAAGCAGAAGACGTATCATGCATCAACACACAGCACTGTCAGATATGAATTTGCACACACGATCCAATGTGATATAGAAATGAGTAGACACATTCAAATATGTATGCAGAAAGTAAAGCAAATGCAGTAAAACAGAAACAAAAAGTCTCTGTGTTTGACTTTCAATGCTAAACCAAAACAAGGACTATGTCTACATGACTTGAGGAAAAACACCTGGTAGCTTCCTTTTACTCTGTTCTCCTCATCACTTCTACCTTCTCCTCCAGTGAAACTTACNTTGTATTTATTTTTTAGAAGAACAGAGAAATGAGTTCATCATCTCCAAGAAACATGAAAAAAAGAAAACTATGTTGTATAGGAAAGCCATATAACACAAGCAACTATGAGTTCTGTTGTAATTATTTGCTGCATTTTAAAATGAGAAATTGAGTATTATGTTCTCAGTGAAGTTTTTATCTAGAGGAACTCTGACATTTTCTTATTAATTTTTAAAAAAGTTCACTAAAGCTCTACTAGTTGAAATGTGCATTCCAATACTCCTGTGTTCACAATCATGCATGTATTTTAGATGCCCAATTCAATGCAATGAAACATGACAGATGCTGCCACGTTAGACAGACAATGCACTTCCAGGAAGAGGAGCAGGAAGGACAAACCCCATTGTCTTCTACATTTTTTTTGCACAGGTAAGACACTTTACAGAATGCAAATGCATCCTGTCTTCTGGGTTTCCACGTCCCAGATGTTTTTTCTTTCTTTGGATTCAAGACAACTATTTAGGCTTTCCACTGCATAAAAGGAAGAAACTCTCATTCTTCTACATCGCTCACTTCTTCCTTCTTCCCATCATACCTCCACCCAGTGAGTAGTTATAGATAATGCAGGTTAGCAGACAAAGTTTATGCTTACCAAAATTATACTCTCCTAAGGCCATACTTCAACATACTGTTCACTTGTACTGTTCCCTAGAACACAAATAAATGCATTGTGACAGGTTTTTGGTTGCCACCTGACTCTACCCATTAGAAATACTAATTAAAACGAAATATGCTACAGGATAAATGTAGTAATTTAACATGTTTCTTCCTACAAGCCAAGTATTTGAAGAATAGGTCGAGCACTTTCATACTTACAGAATTCGACTTATGGGACTATCGCCTCCTGTGATATTACTAAAGAAAGAACTTACAAAATGGTCTAACAGATTTATATGAATTTGTGTAGTGGCTCTGGCCATTATTGACATTCTTCAATTATCATTGACCTTTATGTTCTAGGACAAATACTATTCCCTGGAGTAGCCACTTAGAAGAAAATCAAATGTGCTGTTCCTGAACACGTCATTTTTATGCTACTTTAAAAAAGAAATGCTGCTTAACCAGCTAATTGCAGAAATCTAATGAAGGCTCTTCTCTCTAGGAAACCTACAGTAAATTAGCAGTGCAAATGGGATGGGGCAATTCCACTGTTTTCTGCCAGACTGTAAATGATAGATGTTCCTGGCATCTAGAAACATTTTTACTTTGCTTCCCAAAAGCCATAAACTCATTAGCTTCTCATCATATTTTTGAATGAAAAACCCCACAGTATGCACTGGACATCTGGGAAAAGCTGTAAAAGCAGATTAATCACTGCCTTTTTGTGATACGGTGGAAACACAGGAAGGATCTCTTTACTCCTGGCAACTATATTTTTGTTCTATTCTTCCTAATCTTTAATCTCTATTCAAAGTAATGTTAAAAAAGATGCTTAATTTCTCATACAGGATACTTCTAGGATGAAGTGAATTCATCAATAGATGTTGCAAAACGGAGGTGGCGAGTTTTCCCTTTGTCACCACCGTACTGACAGTGGTTTTTTGCCAGACACGACCAAGTCAGGTAAGCGCCTTCTTTTGGCGTAACTAGTTAGGGTATGTGTAACCTTTCTTCAAGGAACACCCTGTGTCTTTATCATTGAACACAGGCAGCTCGCTTGCCTTCCATAACCAGAATCAAGTTCCTGGATGGGCATTTATCTGCCACCTTCCATTGCAAACGACATAAGTATCAGAGGATTTGATCAGTGAAGAGTATAAGGCAGAACCAATACTGAGGTGTTAACACAGAGTAACAGCTAATAAAACTGTCTCTTTAAATATGCTTTCTAGTCTGTTAAATGATATACCTGCTAGTAGTAACAGATTTTTAGGTGACTTTTCAAATGACACCATCAGTTATCAATGAAAAAATGTTAGAAATGGCAGGCAGGAAGAAACTTTACCTACTAGATCCTGTCCACTGAGCTTTAGGTCCATTTCTGTATCATGTCCACAGAGCGTTTCTTATCAGAGGAACATATCCCCTACTCCATTTCTGAGACTATATGCTGAAAGTGTATACCTCACATTAATGTCCTTCATCTAAATACAGAATTTTCATTGCCAAATTATGCCCTAGATGGTCTTAAGAAATCATGAACAGGTTTCTGTTATGAAAAGGCACAATATGTTAAAATGTGTCCTGGTTTCAGCTGGGACAGAGTTAATTGTCTTCCTAGTAGCTGGTACAGTGCTATGTTTTTGAGCTAGGTATGAGAAGAATGTTGATAACGCACTGATGTTTTCAGTTGTTGCTAAGTCATGTTCAGTCTAAAGTCAAGGTTTTTCAGCCTTTGATGCCCAGCCAGCAAGAAAGCTGCAGGGGCACGAGAAGCTGGGAGGGAACACAGTCAGGGCAGCTGACCCAAAGTGGCCAACGGAGTATTCCATACCATATGACGTTTTAGGAACTGGGGCGGGCGCATCGCCGCTCGGAGACTTCCGGATGCGTAGGTCGGCGGGTGGTGAGCAATTGCGTTGTGCATCACTTGTATATTCCAACCCTTTTATTATTACTGTTGTCATTTATTAGTGTTATCATTATTAATATTAGTTTCTTCTTTTTCTGTTCTATTAAACCGTTCTTATCTCAACCCATGAGTTTTAGTTCTTTTCCCGATTTTCTGCCCCATCCCACTGGGTGTGGGGGGAAGTGGGTGAGCAGCTGCGTGGTGCTTAGTTGCCGGTTGGGGTTAAACCATGACAAAATGTTAATGATGGAAACCTGGGTTACAAGTTCTTTCAAAGCCTACACTGTATTTTAAAACACGTCAGACAATACTTGCAAATATATCTTTAAAGTATATTTATCCAATTGTGGACACAACCCACCCAAATATACTCTAAAGCTCTGGGCTACACCAAGTCAGGTTTCTGGGACAGGTTTAAGAAGAGAAGTCAGAAAATGGTATCAGTTTGCATACATAACTGGGGCCACAGTGAATTCACATATAGTGGAATGATACAGATCTGTACTTTGAGGAGCAACGGCCTGAAATCTTTAAACTTTATTAAAATATCCTAATTAACATTAAACAAGACAGAGTACCAAATAGTATTTATCTAGTTCTTGATTCCAAATGGTAATCACATAATTACTAAAAACGCAAAGAAAGCCTGGTGGATGAGTAAGAATATGAAACAATCTGTGGGTTTGGAGGGAACAATAGACAGCAAATAGCCCTATCTAATATATGCTAAATAAAATTTTACCAAATCGTTCTTTCCTTACAGTCAAAACAGATCACAAAAGTATCTCTTAGAGAAAGAAAAGACCCTCTCATTTTTTGACATGTTTATCTTTAAGACCTAAGCGTTAAATTCAAGACACTTTAATTAAGTATCTAGAATTAGACTACGCAGAACATATAGCCCAGTTCCTCCCACACACTACTCCTCCATATTAATCACCAGGCTATTTCAGCAGACGCTTATCTTCCCCTAAAGCTAACTTTCTGAAGGTATTCTGTCGTTACAATGTAAACTGTACAGCCAGAGCAAACTAGAAGCAAACCTCTAAACCTCAGAAGCTGACACTTTTGAGGATCATCCTGGTATCACCTGCTTTACTTTCAGAAATTATCACATTATTACCTGCACTAGCTTTACTCTCCAAAATACCTGAAAGAAAAAGCTAAGAAGAATCTTTAGTGCCTGGGACTTAATGCGTACATAATAAAAAAACTTCCTTTTATTTTAGAAAGGAAAGTAGAAAGACATCCCATATGTGCTAAGGCTTCTTTTCCACTGTGGAAAGAAAAAGCAGAAGACATCTTCCATCTCCTGAAAACCTGCTCATTGGCTAAGACTGGACAGACGTTCATTTATTTACCTAAATGCTGACTTGTTTCCAACTTCCACTGACTAAATAGCAGCATTCATATGCTGGGTTTCTTAAATAAAGTGTTCTTGGCCTCTTTTTTCTGCAGCAAAACAAATGCTATGCTTCCAATACATTTCTGACACACACACCCCGCTATCAGATCTCCCATTTCTGCCCCAATTATTTAAATTAGTCTTGCAATTTGAGGTGATGTAGGTGTCTTCTATGCAAGTACCAATTACAAAGAGGGAAAATGAGCCAGATCCATATCTGATGTTCATCAAGCTACACCAATTTACGCCAGATAAGTATCTGACCTCAAAAGATGTTAGATCCCAAAACCCTGTTTATGTGTTACAGAAAAATTACACAAATCCTTGTTTAGTCAGTATGGTTATGTCCAGCAGATACTTTAAAAATAAAAATAATCAAATAATTTCAAAGAAAAAAGGCCAGTGATCAAAGAGATTTTCACCTCTTTTTACCTATGCCTCCTTTCATACTTGCAAATAAAAATACAAAATAAACACAAACAAAATATACAAATAAACACACAACACTATCTGATGAATAATTACTGTCTTATTTCTACAATGCAATTAAAATCAATACTATTACTGGAACTAGAAGCCACCATACTGCCCTCTGGTCACACTGAATGCAAGTTATTTTCCAAACTGCTGAAGTCAGAAGAACAAAGTTATTCCTCTATTAAAAGAGCCTATTTTTACTAAACAGTGAATATTACAGCACCTGATTCTCATGTGTGTTTTTTGGAAGTAGAGAACTCTGATCCTCCAACAAAGTAAAGGAGGCAGACACTGTAATCATCAATTACATCGTCAGAGAGAGCAATTTACGTATTAGCAAACAAACCCAAATAAGCTGAGGAAAACTGACACAAAAAAGGAAACCGCTCCCTTCACTTGCTTCCCCTGCTGCAGCAATAAAACAGAAATTGATCTTTCACAACTTAAATTAAAAGTAGGAAGACGGGAAAAAGCATGACATTCTGGGAACATTCTCCTTTGACTCAGATTATGCAAAGGATTTTACTTCCACATAAAATAGAGGTCACTCCTTATACAGTGGTAATATTTAAAACATGTTCAACACTTTCGAAGCACAGAGAAAGAGATGATTTAGGCAAGAAGACTTAAATAAAATATAAATTTATGAAAAAAAAGAAAATAATAAACGTAATATATACTTGCAGAGGGAAATACTCTGTTGCCTTTACATTATATATTTTTCATACCATAGGCAGTCCTATTTAACTGCAAAAAATTAGGTATTGCTCAGATTGAATAAATGATCTCAAGTGATCAATGTCATCATTAGCCCATGTTTTACCAGCTTTCATTTTTAGAATACAGCTCTGTGGTGGCTTGACCCTGGCTGAACACCAGGTGCCCACCAAAGCTGCTATATCACCCCCCTCCTCAACTGGACAGGGGAGAGAAAATAGAGATACCCTCCCCAGGCTGCAGGTGTCTGCTCCACCATGGACCTCCATGCAGGGGAATCTCTGCTCCGGTGCCTGGAGCACCTCTTCCCCCTCCTTCTTCACTGACCTGGGGGTCTGCAGGTTTGTTGCTCTCAAATGTTCTCACTCCTCTCTCTGGCTTCAGGTTTTTTTCCCCTTCTTAAATCTGTTCTCCCAGAGGCACTATCACTGTCGCTGATGGACTCGGCTTTGGCCAGCAGCAGAGCCGGCTGACATTGGCTCTGTTGGACATGGGGGAAGCTTCTAGCAGCTTATCACAGCATCCACCCCTGTAGCCCCCCCCACTACCAAAACCTTGCCATGGAAACCCAATACAAGATCTTAGAAACAAAGGTATTAGAATCAATAAAAGCAGTGTGGATTTCTATGGTCTTTGAACCAAGGTAGTTACACTAAGCATGTCAGAAGAAGGATGCTGGACTCCAGATGCACCACAACATAGCTTTTGATGTAAAATTCCAGTATTACTGAAGTCTGAAACTAAAAAAATTGTCCTTTCCCCAACCCAAATCATCCTTGCCTTTTGCAAGTATTAAATTATACCTAACTGCCATTATTTATGCTACATCTTTAATTAATTAATCTTGAACTCTTGGCAGAAGGACCAGAACTTATATTTTATCATGCACTAAACCTGCCCAAATGGCAAATAACATGAGTATTGCGATGTGCTTTTCATCTCTGTATCTCTGTAAATCAGTAAATGCTGAAGAATCTTCATAATGGCATTTCAAAAATATACAAATATATACAAAGTAGTTGAAAACAACAAGCTCTTAGAAAGAAAGATGTGATAAGCCTACACTTTAGTAGAACATAGATTCATTTGATGAGAAACTGTACTATTTGCAAGCAGCTTGATTCATTGTATGTGAAAAATGGAGTGGCACTTGCTATCTGCCTGAGTGAGTTTCTTGTAAACGAAGCATGATGTGTACAGGAGATGTTCCTGTCATTGCTTGAGCTCTGTCTACCTTTTAGGGGTTTTTTGAAACCTGCAAGAATGTGAAAAATAAGGACTTAGGCTTGAATGTTGAGTAACATAGGCCCAGAAAGATCATGTTCTGTCCTGAACTGAAGCTTCAAGACATACCAAGATGAGACGCGGGACAGAATAAGGCCCTTTAAGGAGTTCAAGCAGACTAAGCTGCCATATGCTCATAGACACTCACCAGCTCTGTAACGTAGCTCAGATTACATCTCAGTAATGTTTACGATACCAGTTTGCAGCCCTGCCAGTATGAAACTTAATTGAGGAAAAAAAAAAAACCAACCCATTCCTTTTGCCAGACAAATGCTAAATGCCTAAAACGCAACTACCCACAACACTCATCCCTGCTACACAGAGTCAGCTTCCCCAGTACTGCTTATCATCCTGCTTGGAGAAGCTTATAAAGCTCATTCCTTAGGGTAAGATATTTTCTTAATGGGCAGCAAGTTTTGCCAGACTTGTGCTGTTACCTAGTATTTTCCCTGGCATTGTATCAAAGAAAGGTTTTTAAGGCTTATGTTAAGAAATGATATTTAGAATGAGGCTAGGCCAGGCCCTGAGCTGTTCTTAATCCTTCATATGTCTGTCAATTCCCACAGAGCTATGCTAATTCACACCAGCTGAGCAGCTGTCCTATTCAAATAATGTTTTATCCCTTAACCTGATAAAGGAGTTCTTCACCTTAAGCCATGTGGAGTCAGGCATGCATCCGTAAGAAAAGGGAAGTTTCAATCCAAGACCAGGAACTGAACCTTTTTTTCTTCATTGTAGTATCATTGGACTTGTATCCCAATTTACACGGTTGACCATTACTGAACTCCCTACGATAGTTTCAGTTTAACAACACGAAGAAAATCAGCACCTACCTCAGTATCAGAATAACACATTTAACAGATAACTGACAGATAATTTCAAATATTTGACGTCAAGCATAATATCAAGAACTCCAGGCCCTGTGGAACCCCAAAGTCTGTGTTCAAAAGGAAGTTTCATGGTCATCCAGATCAGCTTGTTGGGTGAGAGATACACACACACGTACAAGCCAGCATAACACATACCATAATCACTGATAAATTTGCAGCCTAGCTGAGACATTTGGCTTGCTCATATGGTGAAGGCCCTGTTCTAGATGCCTGTGATAAATAAGGTGCAAAAAAACTGAAGAAAGAAGTAACTGGATTTACATTTCAAAGGTTTGAAGCATTTACTGGAAGTCATGGGATTGAAAAACCTTTAATCCTTCCTTTCTTGGCTAAATATGAAGAAATTCTTCTCGCGAGCCCTGTCGTGTTACAGGGTGAAGTCAGTGGAAGGTTCTAATTGACTTCAGCTGTGGAATACATAAGGGATGACGCAGACACTCAAATGCTACAAAGAAAACTGATGAATTCTGTTTTACAGATTGCATAACAAAAGGGCTTTGTGAAAAATCATCTCACATCACTCTATAAAAAAGATAAGAGCTCAGAAAATATTCCTTCTCTTGGTAGCAGCTGAATACTTGTACCAGTAAGGAAATGGAGCAGAAGCCATCTTCTTCCTGATATATTAAATCTGTTCGACCTTGGACACGTATCGCTTCATCTGTATCAGTCCACAAAAGCCAAACCTACTTCTGTTGTGTGGTTGAGAATGGAGTGTTATGAGAACTTTGAGATTCCTGAATGAAAGCCACTATACACAACACGCAATAATCTTAGCATTTTATTAATAATTAGCTATTGATCAGAAGGTTCCAGGCTTTATGCAGCAGTAACTCACTGGACCATGCACAGCTAAACACTGAGGGGAACAACCACACAAACATAGATATCTATTGTTTTTTCACCTCTCCTGTCTCCTTGGTAGCGAGAATTGGTTTAAGAGTTTAAAGTTACATTATAAACCTTATCTTTCTAGCTGCAAAACCAAATTGTTTTACTAAAATTAAAAGAGGTAATGAAGATATCACCGAAGTCTTGTCTTTCTGTGACTAAACTCGCAGGATAGGACTTCTAAATGTAGGTGCATAGCTCCATATACAGAAATACAGAATATGCAGGCTTACATACAGAAATAATGGAAAGGAGTAGTCTACAATTTGAGAATCATGATGGCTAGGACACACAAAACCCTGTCTTTCCATATGCCCTACACTGAATATACTGATGAAAGTTTTGCTGTACCTTATGGTGTATGATAATGTTTATTTACTCAAATTATGCTGCCCTTTGACAATCTCTCCTATTACACTTAAAATATTTTAAATCAAACAAATACTTTCTTTTAAAGAAGAATATTTTTTTCTGACCATTTTGGTTTTCTGCTCTCTCATAAACTTAAGGTGCTTCATATTAATAACATTTACCCAGAAAAACAATAGAACTTCTTGACACATTCATTGTGATTGAATGTAGTAGTTTCTCAACAAAAAAAAATTCAGGATTTTCATAAAGAAATACCGGATCAAAAATGTTTCTCATATGGCAATGCTTTCTGCCTATAGAAAAAAGGAAATATCAGCTCCCAAAAGACATATTCACTTCTGATAACTGCAATCATTTGGACTTTAAGTAGTCGACCAGAGATTTCCTTTGTGTGTGTGCGTATATTACTGCCATTGTTTTTAAGCACTCAAACTCACAGATTATTTGAGCCAATATTGACCTTTAAATATCAGTTATACTACTTTGAGATAAATGAGTGTTGCTACTTGAGAGCTGTGAGGCACACAGCAACCTAGGGAATAAGTGGCTGAATTGGTAGCACAAGCAGTAGTAGCTCTGATTAATGAATAAATACAGGTGGGACAAATGAGAAATACTTGAGCTTTTTTTTTTAAATATGACTCAGTCTACAAAAAACAGAAGGGACAAACATTTTTAGCCTCTTTTCCACTATCAGGAAACACTGAACAGTGGGATCAGCTTGTCTAGTATTCAGTGCAGCAGTAAAGGCATAATGAAGGTGAAGAAGAAGATTTTTACTGCTGTTATTCTCTCTACTGCATTCCATCATTAATATTTTAGCTTTGGACATTGACCAGGCTTCCTTGTTGCCTTTGTCGGCCTTCTCCTAGCCCTTCTGGGCCTGGCCCCCACTCATGCGGGCAGCAGGAAAAGTAATTGGAGCTCCTGGAAGAACGGGGTACTGGTCTTTATGCCGTGGACCTACAGGCTATGTTCCTTCAGCACATCTCAGGAACACTGAAATTAAATAAGCCATAGATTATTTCAAATTTACTCAAATTATATGAGGTCTTGCGTTTTCAACATGACTCTCTTCTGTACTTCTATTCCCCACACACCCTAATCACCCTAGTTTCATTGCTCCCTGCATCTGAATTATCTTTATGGACAAATTGGTGAGGCAAATCCTCAAAAAGGAATGTATTTTAAATGTGAAAAGAGGGGATTTTTAATGTGGTACAAAATTGAGCACTGGAATTGTTTCCACTACTACAACCCAGCAACACTAAAAACACAACACAGTATGACAACCAAACCCAAAAATATCTGGAGTTCCAATAGAAGAATTTTTCCAATAATGTATTTTTCCCCAATAAAACGTTTGCAAATGAAGTATACGATTATAAGGTATATCAGCAATCAGCAACATATTTGAGGAAGAAATGTACCTTCTGGGTAATGGGTGCCATTATTATTCACTTAAGAATTTCTTGCAGTTTTCTTTAAAATCTCTGGTACTGGTTACTACCAACTGGAATACTAAATGAGGCTGATTCCTCAGCTGATCTGGCACAGAAATTCATTTATACTTTATAACTGTATATTGCAGTGAAATATCGTAAAGTACAAAGGTGATCACAGGAATGCAATTAGGAAATAAAATCTTCCAGGGAAAAAAAACCAAAATGGCTAAAAGTGAATTGTATTTGTGAGTAGAAAGTATTACATGTGAAGTACTCCTATCGCCATTCACACTTTTGTTTTAATATAGTTTAAGGTCAAATCATCTTTAATGTGATGTGATATGTGGTTAACATGCAAATTCTCTAATGTAATGTTACAAGAATACACATAAATATTTCAAAATTCAGTGGAAAGACAAACACAATTCATCTTGTCTAAACACGCATTCTCTTTCCCCTGCGTCATCCTCAATAGTTAAAGACTACGATCTACTGCAGACATTTCCAAGAATATAACTTGCAGCAGTTGCTAATGTTTCTCTGGAAACGCCAGAAAAAATTAGAAGTCTATCTTTAAAAACAATTCTATGAATGAAATGCAAATTCTGTTTTCTTGAAGATCAAGAAAGTGCTTCAGAGATATGCCTGGAAGAAACAATTAATAGCCTAGTATGGAAGTAATAGTTGAAATATTTTATTATTTAGCATTAATTACTACTGTTGAAATGGGTACCTGTAACAGGTCATGTAACTCAGTTCATGTATCAAAACTATTCAAATAAATCCTTCCTCTACCACTTGTATCCTTCTCTTCAGGACCATGTCTAAGAGAAGGCATATGCTGACATCTCTGGTAAGAGGGGCTTGTCAGAGTTTTCATTATCAGTAAAAAGCAAATATTTACACACTGAAGTATTTAAAATTCTATGGAAATCACTAAAAGATATATGCATATTTCCTAATAGTTACACTAGAGATAAAACAGAAGCTATGGACAAGTAATGGGCTTCATACTGCAGGTATTGCAAAAGGCTCTGGCCCACAATATACAGTAGGATGGAAGAAAGATAACAATCCTCCCTGGATATGAGTGTGTACCATCGATACTTTTCAGATTTCTGTTTTCCTTCATGGTTTTCAGGTAGATGAGGATAGTGCATGGAACTGAGTAGGCACAAATACATCATGTTAACATCACAGACTACTTGCATGTATTTTACAGGCAAACTCATTACCTGTTATAAAGAACATCTACCAAAGACGCCATGCCCCACACAAGGTATATATTCTACTTAATTCAGAAACTTGGCACATCAAACAAAATGGAGTGTCTTCATTACACTAACTCATCACTAATGTCTGAACAAAATGAAGAATATTCCATTCACATGAAATTGTTTGATTTGTGCTTGAAACTGTTATCTTAAAGGACATAATATTTATCTCTCACATATAATAACATCTCTCGCATATAATACTACTCATGTATGTATTAGCAAGTATATGGTACCATTATGAATTCAGCGGGTTGCATACAAGTCTCAGTCTAAGCAGGAGGGAACTTCATAAGAAGCTGACAGTAACTAATGCTAATGTGAGGTGGAGGAGGGCAACATAAACTCTTATACTCTCTCACCAACTTTTCTTCTATTTCTGCAAGAACTAATGACTGTCACCATATCTACTCATAAAAAGATCGATTAGCTGCAGCTGATTAGCACTCCAAAGATGGTTTTTTTTCTTCTTTGTCTTTCAAAACAAAGAATCATAGAATCATAGAGTCATTTAGGTTGCAAAAGACCTTTAAGATCACCAAGTCCAACCATAAATCTAGCACTGCCAAGTCCATCACTAAACCATGACTCTAAGCGCCACATCCACTTATCTTTTAATACCTCCAGGGATGATGACTCCACCACTTCCCTGGGCAGCCTGTTCCAATGCCTGACAACCCTTTCAGTCAAGACATTTTTACTAATATCCAATCTAAACCTCCCCTGCTGCAACTTCAGGCCATTTCCTCTCGTCCTATCACCAGCCACCTGACAGAAGAGACCAGCACCCACCTCACTACAACCTCCTTTCAGGTAGTTGTAGAGAGCCATAAGGTCTCCCCTCAGCCTCCTCTTCTCCAGGCTAAACAACCCCAGTTCCCTCAGCCGCTCCTCAGAAGACTTGTGCTCCAGGCTCCTCACCAGCTTCCTTGCCCTTCTCTGGACACGCTCCAGCACCTCCATGTCTTTCCTGTAGTGAGGGGACCAAAACTGAACACAGTACTCAAGGTGCGGCCTCACTAGTGCCGAGTACAGGGGGGATGATCACTTCCCTGCTCCTGCTGGCCACACTGTTTCTGATACAGGCCAGGATGCCGTTGGCCTTCTTGGCCACCTGGGCACGCTGCTGGCTCATATTCGGCCAGCTGCCGACCAACACCCCTAGGTCCTTTTCTGCTGGGCAGCTATCCTGCCACTCTTCCCCCAGCCTGTAGCGTTGCATGGCGTTGTTGTGACCCAAGCGCAGGACCCAGCACTTGGCCTTGTTGAACCTCATACAGTTGGCCTCAGCCCATCAATCCAGCCTGTCCAGACCCCTCTGTAGATCCTTCCTACCCTCAAACAGATCAACACTCCTGCCCAACTTGGGTGTCATCTACAAACCTACTGAGGTTGCAGTCGATAAGGCTCATTTTTTAAGTATATGTGATAGAAGAATGATGGGTTATCAAAACCCTCTACTTAAGATGAAGAAGCTGCTGAATGGATGATAACAGGTACGAGAGAAGTACTTACATTTGGAGGCTCAAGCCAGATATCTAGATAATCCAGCTATTTCATTTTTAACTAAAATGCATTACAGATGTAAGACTGCAATTACTTTTCAGTGAACCTCTATTATTTGTGTCTGTTATGAATACTGATATCTGAATGGTGATATTCACGTCATGTAACTCATTACTGCTGACTGATTGGCAAAAGTAAGTTCATATAAATAAATGTATCTTCAAGCAATTTCCAGTAGAAAAGTAACTGACATCATGACACAGGTATAGAAATATGCTCGAGAAAAGACTCCCAACCAAAAAGGTAGTGGATAACTTTCCTGGAACACACTTGCAAGATGGATAGTGGGGGGAGGGGAAAGAAATACCTAAAAGAAGGATTTTGAAGTTTATGAAAGAAATTACATGGTGAAAGTGTTTGCAATATATTAAGATTGAACCTGACAGCTAGAAGATTTCAACAAGCCCTATCATGTATGTTACTCTTGTCGTACAAAATGTAATAAACCTAAGTAAGATTACACACAAATGACAAACTATTCACCCAAAAATTTCTATTTGTGCTTTCCCCTCAAAAAATGATATTTGCTATAAATTACGTATCAAGTATTTGGCAGAAGACAGCTGCAGAAAACGTTCTTCAGTGTCTCAAATTATACTGAAATGGAATTAATCTGTTTTCTTTGTTACTGGCAATCCAAGTAAATGTCTTAACTCCATGATCATTTCAGTTCCACCTAAAAGCTAACAATGAAAACATAAGAGCCTCATACAAACAGGGAAAGGATCCACCTAGATCCAACTAGTTAACAGTATTTGAAAATCTGGTAGATGTGTCTGTTAACAACATAAAGGCATTAGCTAGAAGTCTGCACTGAAGAGATGAAATAGCTTCATATGGTTTAAAATGACTGCTCTTAATTAATCTAAAAGTTTATAATTGTGCTGATTTGGGGTTAATTTAATATAGTGAGATCTAAACTGTTCCAACGTATTCTGTAACCAGTATCTGTCAGACAGTTGAGCAGACCACCAGACACGTCATCCTGGTTTTTAATGGTTTCTTTGCCTTTCCTGCTTGCATTTCACTTTCTCAGCTCTTTCTTCTATTGCCCTTCTATTTTTCTGGTTTTATTATGTTCATCATAGCTATAAACAAATAAACAAAGCACAATACTCAGTGATAGCTATTTTATATGCTAAAATTCTAAGATACAGTAATTCAGAGAGAGAAAAAAAAATGTCTGATCTCCCGGATAGTACTTGTTCTATTTCTGGAGTAACCACCAATAGCAAAAATCACATTACAATAACAAAAGCCACATTTTTTCCAATGATGGTGAAGGTGAAGAAAGAAACATACAAACTCTTCCTAATAAAAAGTTTTCTTAAACTCCTTTAGCCTCTGTTACATTGCTGAAGGAATTTTGCACAAATTCTCTGAGTACTTATATTACTAGAGAAAGTACACACAGACCAGAAAAAAGAATCACACTGGTTCACCTTCATCTTTTAACACAAAAGAACCTAAAGTTGCTTGACATTTTCACCTCTTCTTTTCTCTAACTATAAAAGAAAATTAGCTGTGCTCTCTCTGGCCTCTTAGCCTTTTGGTCAACAGTGCGATCTCCTGCAGAAAAGATAGCTGCAGTTTTAACATATTCATCAGATTTCATGATTAACAGGCCTCACTATTTTTAGCTGAAGTGGTCATCACTGCTTAGTTTCTCAAGCTTAACATCAAAGGCTTGCCCAACTATTAACTATAACCTATCAGGTTTGGATCCTCTCCCAGGGGAGAACACATCTGCATAGTTCTTCACTGTGGCAATGTACATAACGTTTGACACTGCTTCTCTAAATTTATCTAAAATACCAGGGTCAGAAAGAAATTCTGTGACCGTATCCAACTGAGGAAGAAAGAAACCATATGAAACCATGTAAAACATACTTCAAAAGAGATCAACAATGCAAGCTTCAGAGCTCAATAAGAGTTTGAAGTGGATAAGTTCTTATGGGGACCTGAGCTGACCCTCTAAGTAATTGCAGTTCTTCCCCCAAGCCCTCCCTTTTCCAAGGTGCAGTCATTCTTGGATACACTGCTGGAAAGCTTAAGAAAGTTTAAGAAACTCTGGAAAAACCAAAACAATATGATTGTGATAGTATTTTCAGTTCCAACCATGGACAACATCTGGAAGCCAAGTGATAAAAGGCTGTGCACAGTGAAATTCTAGCTCTTTAAGAAGCAAAAGCTACCAGGTCAAAAGTATCATTTGAAGATTATGATGTTTACATACATTTACAATGAGCAAAAGCCCTGAAAGCAGACTCTGATTTCAGGTTTGTGGTTAAGCAAACCTCTAAACTATGCAGATGCAAAACAAAGACATTTTGGAAAAAAACACCATAATTTAAATACTGGGTTTTTTGCTTTCTGTTTTGTCCATTATAAATGTTGTATGTTCAGACCTTGATTTTGTTTCAGGGCCTTATCTCTGGACTTTCTGGCTTTTAAAATAAAGACTCTGCTCATAACATTTCAGAAGTTCACTTGGATTCAGATCAAAATGACAAAAATTTAGCAAGTCTGAAAGTGAAAACAAACTCTCAAAGAAATTAATAGCCTGTTTGCAGCAGTATTAAAAATGGAATTCCTTGGCCTCTGATAGTGTTGTTTTGATATGTCACACGCTGTTACATCAGTCATGTTCTGTTATGTTAATAAGTTGAGATGAATCACAGTAATGCCACAGCAGCCAAGAAATGTCAAACACCAATACCTTGACACTAAGTGAGAAACAGCCCTTATGTACGCTTAGGCCTTTGACTCACCATCTTATATTCCACGAAAACACAGAATCCAAGTTCCATGCACTTACAGGAAGTAGAAAATGAAGTATTTTTCCCTTCAGATACAGTTTGCTTTAAGTAAAAGAACTGGAGAAGTTGAAATACTGTAAGGTTTCGTCTTCTGAGACTATCACCTTCCCATTTTAAAGACAGATCTATTAATTTACTCACCCTGTTGTCATGAAAAAGCTAGTCATTGAAGTCTGTAAGAAGGAACGATGGAAAGTTCCTGAGAGAACACAAGCATGTTTTGTTTCTATGATGTAACACAGAGGTTTTGTTACCTCCAATGAGATAACAGAACAATAACAGTGTGGAATTCTCTCTTCTATTTTTCCTAATGGATTATCAGCAACAGCTAAACCAGAAATGAAATTATTTGAACTAACATAGTCAAATTTAGGTGACAAAACTATCTGTAAGTTTAACAGCGAGTCAGATTCATTGATCGAGCTTTAACTTCTTTTCCAATATCCCAAAAAAAACCCACAAACAAACNAAAAAACCCACAAACAAACAAGTGTGTTGTTTTGGGTTTGGTTTTTTTTAAGTACACTGCCAAAGCAGACAGACTTGTGATTAAATTCAGTGACTACTGTTATCTTTCAATACCTATCAACTCTGCTAAACACAATGGTTCCTGGTATTACAACAATCCTATGTGCTCTACTGACACCCCTGCTAATTTAAATATCATCTAACAGAAAGTCTTCATTTGGTCAGTTTATCAGATGATTTATATCTGTAGTGAAACCACCTCTTCAGTTTCCTTTAGAGGATGAATACATTCATCTGTATTTTTATTGCTTTTCCTGGTAGACCTGAATCACAATTTCCCTCTACCCAATTTAAGTATGCAGCCACATAGATGTTATCCTCCTTTTGTAGCACGTCTTCCAGGAAACAGACCAGTAAGGAGTCAATGGCAAAGACTGTGCGATACCAACTTCATAGACTCTTCAAATTATTCCGCTGTAAGTGTTAACCTCACACTGCATTTACATTTGGAAAGTTAGTCCTCTTGAACTCACTCCAGGCATTATACAGACTCAGAGGACTAGATTCAATAAGGACAACTTGGTCAGAGTAGCTTAAATTTATACAAGTACAAAGGGAAGTCGTTAGAGATGCAGTTCACACAAAAGCCATGCATTTATGCATTTCGATTCTGCCCCTTTTTCTACTTTGGCAGAAGAACACGAGGAAAAGAAAAAAAAGAAGATCAAAAGCTATGGAAGTTTTGCAAGAAGCCAAGTTAGTTCGTAAGACCACAGAACAAAGTAATGTTATTTCCTAAGTTGATGTGGCCTTAAGTGTCTTAAATACGCCTCGAGCTTGCCAGAGGTGAACAACTACTGCAGACCATCATACCTCTCGTTTACTTTTTGTTCATTCATTAGGAGTTCTCTGTGTCCTGTCTTACCTACCTCAGTCTTCCTCCTGTTCTGAAAACACTTCATTTTGAGAGTACGTCTGCAAAATGTGCTCTTGCTGTCACACTCACTTGCCTCTTACATGTGTACACACACATACATGTGGACACAGTCCTTTTTTGTACAAAACTGGTTTTTGTTTAATCTCTCCTTAAAACCAGTGTTGTTGTGATATCCTTTGCCTGTAGGTTTGCTATGCTTAAAAGAATTACCAGCTGTCACTAAATTCATGTGCTGTTCATAAATCTAACTGAATTTTTTGGACAGCTGTTCATCTGGGCATAAACACATTCATTCTAATAGCTACATTAGCTCTACAAGTTTATTTGTTTGGTTGTGGTGTTTTAACTTTCACTCAGTATAATTACTTCTGACACTCTCCCATCAAGTAAGTTTTTTTCTGTTGAGAGTTTTCTTACTTTCATTTGTTTAAGTCAGCCAACTACATTTTTTTTCATAGCAGATGCTGTAACATGATGGACAGTCTGTCATAAACAGATGGACTTGGTCTAAACCCATCCTCCAAAAAAAGTCCCATCAAGAATGAAGAGCTGGTCTCCTGGGAGCGTCAGTCAATACTCAGCACACCTTCCCGGATGTCTAGTCAGCACAACTCCTGGGCGAATTTCAAACAAGCAGTTATGGGTGTGTCAATAATAAAGGGAAACAGTAGCTGTATTTGACCCCAATTACAGCAGTCTGCTTATCTTCATGCATAAGCTATCCATCTTACAGGATAGTGATAGGGTAACAGGTACAGCATGGAGATAGAGGTAGGATAATATGTGAGGGAGAGAGCAGGTGGGGATTGGGTTTGGATCACAACTGCTGTAGTCAGAGAATAATTCAGTAAACCATCATGGAGCCAGGGAGACTTGTCTCTGTCTCACGTACCCATAAGTCCAAAGCCAGCAAGAAATGGTAATCTATATTCAGCACAAAAGACATTCTTCTCAGTGCTAAGGGGAATGGGGCAAATTTCAATTCTACTGACTCACAAGTGTTTCAGTGATCTTCTGAAGAAGATTGCCTTTTACTTCTTGAGGGCCGCCATCTTCCATTGCTCGCCAGACCAGGAATGACTACCTGGTATCATCATTAGCAAAACAGCATAATTAACTACTGGCCACAGTATAGTTAAACTTGTTATTTGTTTTGTCTGAAAATTCACTGGTTTTTTTATTTCTTGAGATTCTAGCAACCTGACCACAAATCACCCAAGTATTTGTTTATTTCTTTGGATTTAAGGGTGCCCTGAGCATCTATGAATCCGATCTGATGTGCTTCAACATAAGCATCCTAAATAAATTGCTGTGTATTAAAGTGTGGTTAACTTCTCTGTGACAATTTAGCCACTTCTATAAAACATAGTACAATTTCATAAAGTAGAAAAATTATCATTAATAATGATTATGTCAGACTGCAGCAGAATGGTTAGGAACTCCTGGTTTGGTACGTCTTCCACTTAAACTAGACCAGACAAAAGGATGAGGGGAAAAAGTTGCAGAACACAAATGAAATTTTTGAAGTATGAAGGTTGGCTCACATTTATGTGTACTTGCTTCAGTTTCATTACAGAGGCATACATAGGTTAAAGAAAAAAAAAAAGTAGGGAAGTATAGAAAGGAAGAGGGCAGTGAAAGGGAAAGTGATTAATAGGGAAAGATGGAAGACTGAAAGCAGAAAGTGCTACGAGATGGAGGTGGCAGAACAAAATCAAGAGGTAACAAGGATTATTCATCACTTATATCACCTTCAGGTGAT
>VYZV01042767.1:563-14589 GCA_013401275.1 Pandion haliaetus
AATAGAAGCTCTCTATACAAATCCTACCTAGCATTATCTGAGGATGCTGGGAATTCACTACAAACATTACAGTTCCAATGAATCTGCTGTAATAAATCTGGACACAGCATGGGATGGTTAACTTTGCTGACTTTCATATTTGAGTGAATTTCCCTTTGCACTGAAGAACTCACTGTTAGGAGAAACCTGGTTATAGCACTGTTGGGGGAAATACCAACATCATAACAGAGATACCTGGCAATTATGCAGTGAGGGAAACACAAGAATGAAGGTGCAGTACTGGGCAAAAAAACAAAGTTAAGTTTTTACAGAAACTTGTCAGTGTTTTCCTCTTCTATTACAATTCAAGGCTCATAATTTCTTTGCTAGGGTTTTCCACCCCTCTGTTGTTATTTTTTTGTATCTCAAGGTGTTTCTACTCCCCACCACACCAAGTGGGTAACAACAAAAGCGCTGCAAATCCCATGGTGGGACAGTTTAGTCTCTGAAATTTGAGTTCATAAGAGAGCATTTCTACCACTGCAAACTATCCCAGGCTGCTTCCAGGGCATCCCACACTACCCAAAACTATTTCGGAAGATGGTATACTAGTTCTGTTATATACAGCTCTTTCCATCCTACGTGTCTGCTGACAATTATTTATTGAGTACTACATTAATAGTCTTCCACAGTCATGTATGCCACTAAGTAATTATCAGAAGTAACAGAAAGGTTTAGGTCCCCACTACTGAAGTATAACCTATCAGAAGATTTTGAAGTGGGTACAAAATTAGCACAGATCCCTGTCCCTTCTCAGCTGCCTAGAGGAAAACACTTCACCTGCAGTCACAGAGATGAAAAACATCTCTAGCATTCAGCCACAGCAAATTACATTTTGAGATATAAATTAATTTGTAACTAATCTGTTTTTACAAAGGATAAAATTGTTTCAAAACTACCCAGATGAGACATTTTTATTTTCTTAAATGAGATTTTTTTTTCCCCTCTCCAGATTATCTTTTCAAAACCATCATCAAAATTCTGGTCTTCTACTGATCCAAGAAAAAACAGAACAGAGGAAGGAAGGAGATTGCAAACTATTTCCCACCCACCTCTATTAGATACTGTTCTTAGATACAATAGCTAAACATCTTCTTTAATGTTATTACTGTAACTGAAATCTCAGCAAATATGTCAATGATTTCTAAGATACCACCCCAGGACTGTACATTGTATTTGGATTCATCTGTATAATGTTTCTTGGTGTCCTTTTACCAAGGCCAACAGAACGTAAAGTATATTCTGTGCGACAAGAAGGGAATGATTTGCATTTGCATAACTCTCTTTCTGCCCAGAAAGTACAACAGATCAAAGGGGTCTTGGATGGGTCGTCCATTCAAACAGAAGTATTAAACATATTACTAACCTGTCATTCCTTGTTTATGCTTCATGACTTGTTAGAATTTCTTTTTACTGACTCTATCCTCTCTTGGGCTTGTTTTGTTTTGTTTGTTCTGTTTTGTTTTTGAGGGAGGTGGTTTTTGGTTTTTGTTTTCAAAGATACTAACTATAGAAGCATGGTATAACTGCTTATATCTATGCCAAAAAAAATTCACATGCTCAGCATTCTCATTTGACCACTTGTCATATCCACGGTATTGAAAATTTCCAAGGAGCAGCCCATTTGTAATGCTGGGGTCACAAAGAAGTTTAAATGTATAAACCAACACATACTCAGATAAGTAAATTATAGAACAAGAAATAAAACCCCAAAGTCATAGATGATAGCACTCTTGTTCTGACACGTATACTTAAATAAGACATTAAACTTCCTTATTTTTATAAAATCTATCAGGAACATTGTGATTAGCCTAATGGAAATAAGCTATGACAGATTTTGGTTAAAAAATTTACACTCTTGGGGAAAATTATTTTCTCTATAATATTTTAGTATAGAGATTCTGTAGAAACATGTAAGTTTAAATGAGGACAATTTGACCAATAATGGTAAACCTACTATTTTTATAATTCTTATTTTAACTGTATTTGGATATCTAATACCTACAGAAGGAGGTGGACACTGCAGAACTTTAAAAAGGAAATGGTTTAAAAGATTCAAAACATTGGTTTCCTTTTCAGTGATTTCCAAACCAGCACTAAAAAAAAAAAAATTATTATAAAAACCTTTTGCCCTGCCAATCTAAGAAACTTTTTTTCTTGGACAGACTCCAAATGCTGTTAAAGTTGTGCATCACTGAGATTAATAGTGATGTAAGGGGAGTTGTGAATTTTATTACGAGAATGTGCTGATGTATTGTCTAGGGGCAGCAATTAAGCACTAGCAAGTATTTCTATGTCCTAATTCCTGGTAACAAAAATTCAGAGAGCTTGAAACTAGTACTTGGGTAGAATATTAAGTTTGATACCATGCACTTATTTGACCTGAAAATCAAGAGCCCAGTACACAATTCTAAGTCCTTATACGTACAAGTGGTCTCCCCAATCATAGTACACTGAAGTTATTTCTGTGCACTCAAGTTTTACCTAGAAGAGAATCCTGCTGACATTAAAGTTCCTTTGCACAATTTGACACACTACTTTGATTTTGAAAACTCATTTTGCTGTCATTTCGTCTATTACCCCAAAACTTCTTTGGGACTTAAATCCTTTGCAAAAGCCAACCAGCTGGAAAAAGGATTTCATATCTTAAGAGCCACAGCCACACACAGGCCTGCCATGCCAGATGGCTTATATAGGGCATATATACTCTTCACCCTTCTGCAGTAACATTTCTCTTTTCTGACACCACCTCCTCCTTCACTAATATTACAGTATCACTAGGCAGGGAACCAGGGAGAAGTTTTAAGGACTACTGTACACTTTAAATTAATTGCTTTCTCATTGCGTGTTACTTAGTAAATGAAGCATAAATACACCCTTCACACAAGAACTTTTGAGGATTCCCCATGCTCTTCTGTAGATACCAATGCAATCTGTAAGAGTCTGGCTGGAACTGGGCAAGAGTGAGGAGAGTGTCTGGGACATCACAGGGATGTTGCACAGATCAGAGAAATGCAGTGCTACTACCTGCAGCAAGATAGAAGCACAGACAGCTTCCATGGGACAGCACACAATAACCAGTATTTATTTTGTTTGTTTTGGATCATTAGCAGAGAAGTCAATATATCCCACGCACACCAGCTGTCGGGGGCTATCTAGAGCATGCTTCACTGGGCACAGAACTGTAGAACTCAGAGATAAAAATGAGCCCGTCCAGGCCTTTTCAGAATAAAATTGTTTCTTACACAGCCCCTGCCTACAGCTTCTGCAGCTTAGTTTTAGAAGATCCTGATGATAACAAAGTACCTTATATTCAGCTTACCTTTCCCTTTTTCTTAATTTCATCTTGATTCTCCTAATTATATTACCATGTACCACACTAATCGGTGTTCACACATGGTCAACTCAGCTACAGCTGGTCAAATTTACTGCATCACACACCTAGCACACTTTGGGATTCCTTAAAATTCCAGTTGTGTTAGTTAAGCATTGCCTATAAATGGGAAAATACAACTGCACTATTCTCAGAGTTCTTTTCCTTTTTCCAATGGTTTGTGCTAAAGAAAAGACAGGATCTCAATTTGCATGTACCTGTTTCCACCTCTTCCCCCACATCAATTAACTCAAAATACCACAGATGTATTTAGGCACTGTCACAAGAGAAAATCCCAATTAGTGGAGAGAAGCCTTCCACTCACATCCCAAACACCACACACACACACACCTCCCCTAACTCCAGGCATCCGGGATAAATCTACTAGCAGTTTTCTTTGTGACACTGTTATCAGATAATGACAGTGCATTTCACCAAGAAAAGAGCAGCCTCCAAATTTAAAAAAACCCAAACACATAAATATCTGCATTAAAGTCATGGTAATGCATTCTAAAATGAGCTATAACAATTCTATGGTACTAACATCTCCCTCGCTACCAATGTAATCGTTTCACAAATTTAAGGTATGATTGTGAGCTTATGTGACATATCTGCAATGCAGGGAATTGCTGAAACCCATTTTACAGGACAGGAGGCCTAGTGATGTAACCACGGTTATATGGACAATCTGTATTAAAGCACAAATCAATCTCATGCTAACACCAAGCCACAGAAAATTTCTTCCTCTGAGAATTAAGTTTAAAAATTCCTTTAAATTGTACAAAGTGACAGGGTTTAAACAGATAACCACTTACACTCATACAAATACCTTGCTACTACACTACCAAGCCAGCACTTTTCTTTCTCCCTTTGCCTAATTAGCAAGAACACACTAACCTCCATTTCAGTATGCCAAAGGACACAGCACATCTCGGAGAGGTACAGATTGAGATAAGGTCTATTCCACATACATCGGGGACAGGGAGTAACTAATGTTGGTTAACACAGAGCAATCTTTGAAACAAATCTCTAAGCAAGCTGACAAAAAAAATGACTTTTGCCTGTGGCAAGCAGGTGGTTTGTGGGATCTCCCCAATCACTTCTTCACCTCTCCATATTTACCTGTAAAAAGCATCTCTTCCATCAGAACAGCTGTACACAACAGGAGACCAGTTTAGAAATTCAAGGCCTATCAAACCAGAACAGCAAGGCCATGCTGATTTGGTGAATACTGCACCTATTTTAGCACCATACAAATTCACAAAATAGGTCATGATCTAACCTAAGTTACACAGGTTTCTATGAACTCAAAATCAGGCAGAAGAATCACAGGGAAAAAAGCCCACAGGAGGGAAAGGTGCAGCATGACGCAGTGCTACTGCAAAGGAAAAGCAGAATGCAATAGAGGATAGATTTTCATCACCGTAAACGTGCTGGTCTTTTTTGGTAAAAAGTAAATAAAGTTTATTTTTGTTTACCACAAAAGGCTTGCAGTGAACCAAAAATGAATGAAAAACATTAGTAATGGTTCAGTGGGGTGGCATTCATCTGATACGAACTGTAAGTGCACTTGAAAGCAATCTTTATTCATCCTGGTACTCACCAGGCTGCTTGTACAAATCCATGCAGCTGCTGTGTCTTTCCTGGAAAGCTGTAAGGCTTTCTCGTGCCCTCGGTGGCAGGGAAGCAGCATGGCGGGAGCCACGTGAACTCAGCAGAGAGGACCAGAAAACCATCTCCTCGTACCACAAAACTCTCCTGCCACCCTCGCTGAGACATTACCATGTAGCACAGGTTGCTTCAAAGGTACTTAATGCATTAATCTTGAATATGTCTCCAGCAATTACTAAGATTTAGATGGCAGCACTGGAGCACAGACCCCAAAGTCTGCCACTGTTCACACCACGGAAGGACAATGCCCTGTGGGGCAATCACCACATTTGGGTGTCCTTGCCCAGGCCCTGGCAGTGGGAGCTGTAGCGGGGTCTGGGTCGGTGTGAGGAGAGGCGGGGGCTGCCCCGTGCTGGACAGGGCCGGTTCCAGCCGGTTCCAGCCGGTTCAGCAGCTGCCGTAGTGCAGGGCACAGCTGAGCCCGTCAGCGAGGCTGCCGAAGCCTCTGTGGAAACGTAGTTGAGAAAGGGCAAAACGCTGCCCGGCAGCGAGGGGAAAGTCTGAGGAAAAGCATGAGGAACAGTCCTGCGAGCACCCCGCGTTAGGAAGGCGGGAGGCCAGCTTCGTGGCCCTCCTCAGCCCTGCTGACTGCACCCCCTGGAGCCCCACTGAAACCAGAGGTAAGATGACACCAGGGAGGACACAAATGAGTCTTGCAAACGTAACAGAGCGGCAGGCTCCATTTTACCCGGGAAAACAAAGGGAGACAAAACTTCTCCACTCCCTCTGACAGGAGCCGACGCCTGGCAGGAGATGATTGCAGGTGCTCTGCCTGGTCCTGCCGCCTTCCACCACAGCCGCCACCAGCCACGGGGACATGGCCAGTCCAGATTGTCATGCTCTTCAATTTCTGCATCTTTCTGAAAGAAATGCATCCAAGAAGCAGACAAATGAGCACAATTTAAGATCACCAAATGATTTAATAAGTAATCATGAATACCTAAGGAAAGAAAAAGCAGCATCCAAGCAAATTCCAGCACTCAAACGCACCGAGTACTGTATTACACCACGTAACACCCCAGCAGTAAGAAACAATGACAAAATGCAGATTCAAAGGAGTCTGCTTCAGTGTCTGTGAGTACAGCTAAAAAACTAATTCTGCTAATCAAACACTTTTAGCATACTCGCTCCCCTAGAACTATTTGCAGAGCTCTGAACTGCTTGGGTGCTGGTCAAATGGATTTGAACACACAGAAACCAATCTTTTAAGTTTTTCAAAATGCTTGAGAGATTATGTAACGTTTAATAAACTACACCTAAGACTTAGTAATACACTGTTCATATCTTTTACATTATATGGCACCAGTTTTATTGTGCATACAATATTTTAATTTATTTTTTCATTAAAGATGGTAATTGTTATTATACATTATTACAACAGAGGAAATATTCACCTATTTTTCCTTCATGCAATTGAGATTTCCACATATTAAAGAAATTTGAAATTTCTTTATAGATTTCTGATTACGAGTAGCATTCATTGCCATTGAATGGTGTGGAGTACAAAAAGGGAAGAAACCGATTCACATTATTGAATATGTCCATAAATCTACTATATTTAAATCAAATTCAAGCTGTAAAACACAAATATATTTCACTTCAGGGAAAAAAAAAAAAAACAACTGGGAGGTTGAGAAGCAGGATGAAGTTTTTAAAAATCAGGTAAGAAAAGAAGTGATAATGAAATGAATAAAAACATAATAATAATAAGCATATGGCCTGTACTCATCGACACAGGGAATACCTTAAACCTGCACAGAACTGCATGGGTCATGATATAGTTCCCATCTATACAGACTATTCTTGGGAAATTGGGATGCCAAGGATCCCAAGTAGGATGCTTATTGGGAGGATGCAAAGACAGAGCAGGCGGTTAAACCGCATAGTCACCCCAGGAAGAAAGATGGAACTGGTGGTTCCAATTCTAATTTTGTAGCAGGATCCCACAACTCAAACGAAAATGGTGCAAAGCAGATTTTGCCTCGAACTGCTCTAAGCTCACTGAATCTCCAAAGAGATGGACACCAGGAAAATGTATAAATGTGTGAATCAGGGAGTTAGGTATTTTTGGTATTTCTGGGGTGGCAATACTGTCTTCAGCTACAGATTCTTATTTAATACGGTGATTGCCAAACCTATTGGGCTTTGATTTATCAGAGATGATCTCACAACTCTGCTGGGGTGGGATCTTGTGCTGTGGGTGTTATAGTTGACACAATGAAATTGTATTTTCATCTGAATCATCCATATTTTAAGTACTTTTTGTTCCTCCACTTCCCTAGCTTGTGTCTCTATACAAGAGCAGCTCCAAGTGTAATGTTTGGTTTGGATGTCTCTGAAGTTCAGAGCTGCCCTGAACATTTAGATTCAAGACAGCTAATATTTGCCTAATATTTCTTGATAAAATGTTTTAGTAGACTCAAATTCAAGTTTTTGTAAAGGTCTATTGGCCTTTGTGTTGGTCCATTCCTTCTTTCAAGGCCCAGCCCACTCACCTGTTTTTCATGTGCAGTTCAGACACCAAAGTAGACTGATAACAGTTTCTGATGTTGAACACAGCATTGCTTTTTTTGTTAAANTGTAGAACTGGCAACAGCAGGATTGTAAAGCTAAAAGAAAATGATCAGACCACATAAACTTAATAATGTGGTGCTAGCAAGAACATTTAATTGATTTACAATATCTAATCACTGTGCTATGAGTAAAGCTATAAGGTAGTCCATCAGTTCTTAGTGGGCTTCCTCAAGAGCTTCATTCACAAGCCTATTAATTAGCTCAGGTCCTTCAGTGTCCACCACTCAGATTTAAATCACTTGTTTCCCATTATGCTGTATACTATACACTGCAGGCCTATAAAATCGGGCATTAATACTTCTATCAGCAGGGCTTCTGGAAGTCAACTTTAATTATTATAGGTGAAATCTTCCTAATCCTTGCAAACAAAAATGATTGAAATACAATGAAGTAGTAATTCAGGGATATTGTTAAAAACTGGAGTATGTTATGGTCAAATACCATAAAGTTTATTCCTGTTGGTAGGAAAGAATATTTAAGATCAATATATTTTTAAAAATGCCAGAAAATTATGTTTTTTCAAGCAAATTCAGAGAGTGAATTGATAAATTTAAGAGCCTTTCAAGTTCTTTAAATGCTGCATTTTTCGTCATACAACTTCTACACTTTGTGATTCAGTTCACATGAAAAATAAGCCAGACCATACGGCTAAAACTGACAGCAATATTTGCCAAGTGTGTCACATGCACAAAATAATTATATAAAATTATATTTACTTATTTTTAATATTTAGTTATTCATTGAAATTGAATACTTCCATATAAAATGAATTTTAGCATTAAGTAATGTCATGTTCCACACTTATATTTGAGCATGGCTTTGATTTACATTGCAAACTAAGATCTACAGTTTGTCAAAGTCAGCTTCAAAAAATAAAAAAAAGCAAACAGGACAGGATTAAACAATAATAGAACAGTCACAAATCAAATGCTCTCTGCACTCCTGTGGAATATAAACAGCTCTTTCCTGGGTTTTAAAAAACATGCTATGGTTTAAAGCTCCTTAACAATTTGACAAAATAACTTTATAGCACTTTAAAATATTGCCTGCAAATGAATCTGACAAGCAATGAAGAAAAAGTGTTCTCAGTACCATTTCAAATTATAGTTATTGTGCCACACAAACAACAAAATTTAGAATTTCACTTTTAAACTAGAGCTACATCATCATCTGTGACCTGTGATACCTAGAAGAATATCAACGAACAGCAATCTTTCAGGCTCACATCCAGCTCTGACTGAGGCTCACATGTCTTTCATTTACATTCCCTTGTCCAGCGTTTAGCTGTTACTTATGTTTTCAGTGAAAACACTACCACAATAGCAAAATCCCCCTTTTCATCAGCCATGCTAGCCGATAAATATGAAAAATCAACAAGATGGAATCCTATACCTCCAATACACATACAATAGCCTGTTTAGGGATTTAACCTTGCAAATTACCCATCAGATTAGGATTTAGAAAAAATTTGATGCTGTTAATAAGAACTTCCTTATTACATTACATAAGATAGAAAAATATAAACAAGCATCTCCAGTGGTTTATATTATGGTATAAACCATCCAACAGTCAGAGTTAAAATTAAAACCAAAGCAAATAGGCACTGTCAAGTTACCCCACTTGGCTATTACTAGACTTCTTGCACTGTCCTGTGAAGCAGCTGGTGCTTGCTGCTCTTGGGGCAGGGACATTGCCCCTGCAATACTATTGTTCTGATTGACTCCCATCCTATACTTTTTAAATCCATCTTACTGAGGCAATGGTGTGCAACAGCTAGAGAAATTAAATAATGTATCACTTAAATGAAAACATAATTTTTATCACTTAACTAAAAACTGGATTTCAGTTGCAGTGAAAACAACAATTCATTGGGTCAGCACTGTGCTAAAGACAGTAAACCTTACAGATGGGAGGGAGGAAAACGCTTATTGCAATGCCTCTGAATTATAGAGGATGTATTGCATTAAAACACACTGCTGGGTAGCATTTAGGAAATGCTAAAAAGAGACAAATTGAAAGAGATAAACCCCCATATCCTGCTATGAAGTTTAATGCAAAATTCCCATAGATGCCAACAGATAACTCTCTATCACAGTTTGGGACCAAAGGCAAAACTGTTAAAGATACTCTGAAGGTTACACCAGATTTTGAGATTCCAACATTAAAACACTTCACAGTGGTGACTACCATGAAAGTTTGGTTACATTTTGCAAACCATGTATAATAAATACAGAAGTACCTTAATCTATTATCTCCCGTAAAGTCAGTGAAAAGCTGTTGAGAAAAGCCTGACAGTTTCATTCTAGCTACAGCGTTATTAAGCAAAACAGCTGGTAGATGTATTAAATAAAAAACACATTTCATTAGCTGACAAACCTCCTTTACACTGTGTACTAGTGCCACAGCTTTGTCTGTGTACATGTTTTGCTGTTCTCTTTCACATGTAATTGTAGTTCCTGTTCACTAAGAGCTTTGAAAATCTCTGGAAATCTTAGAAAGCATGAAGTTATTAACTGGGTTGTCCTATCAGGATTGAGACTGAAGGGTAACTCCATCTTTCCATATGCCACATCCTGTAATAGAAGTATGCAGTTCTCTATTTCAGTAATTGCTTTGTTCAGGGATGTTGAAGAACAGTTGTACTGAATATGCATCTATTCACAATATGTCAGTCAAAGCCCCTAAATATAATAACATTAAGCTCAAGCAACATTCTTGCAGGGCAGTACTTCTTAGTAAATGCTCACGGGTGGATTTTGGAGGCTGTTTCTCTTAGCAGTAAAGTGCCAAGGCTACATATGCTATTGTTGTTCACAACAAATAAGATCTAGGACAGCTGATGTTTCTTTTTAGGTGACAGCATGAGCTCTGTTTTAGAGCTTTGAAGAAAAAGCCACAGTCCTTGAATTAGTTCACATAATCGTTTTGACACTGCTGAAATCTATATAACACTGGTGAGCTATTTCACTTGTCCTGTTCAGGTGGAAGACTCCTGAAGCCTGGAGTAGCTCATACACAATTTCACATGCTTTCCATCATCACCTTCCACCTTCAGCAAAATCATTTACTGTCTTTCACTCTAAAGGTTTATTAATTTGATCAAGGGCAAAGGTAGTATGTTCCACCAGTTAATAAAGTTTATAAAGCACTAGGGAATCTACTTGGATGAGAATCATCACAGAAATGCAAGACTTAATCAGACCAAAAACAGCTGCTAATGCCAGAGAGATGTAAAACTCATTTAGAAATTAGAAGGGGTGGCTGAGCAAGCAGACAAAATTGAAAAGTTGTATTATGAGACACAAATGCAAAGACTTTTAACCTAAGTTAAGGTTAGGCTTTTAAGGCTTAAAAAGTACGTACTGTGAAATGCACCTGAGGGGAGTAGTTGAAAGGTTACACAGACACAAGGGATGCGCTGATCGTAAGAATTTTCAAATGGGGGAGTAGGAGAGTCCAGCAGAGAAAAAATATTTAAAAAAATATTTAAACACTGAAGCTCTATCAACATTATATGCTAGGAATTATAACAGAAGTGACAAAATTAGAGAGCTTGAAAAGAGCACTGTATAATCCAACGACAATTGAAAGAGTAACCTGCAAGCCAGTCTGAGCAGACGCATCAGAGGTATGGTTGTGTGTTCAGAATGGTTCTGGACTACTAGTCACATGCAGACTTAATAACAACATATCCATATGTATAAGAGCATTCATATGTCAATAAAGGACTAATATTCAAAAGGAGCAAATGAATGAAAACACTAACTACTGCACTTCAAGATCACTGGTGCAGGTGGGGAGTTTTTTGTAAAGAAACCGGGTGATGTAACAAGTGTTATTACAGTGCCATCTAGTGCGAACGAGGCGGTTGAATGAAGATGGCAGATGGGTGAAATCTCTGCAGCCCACAGCACCACCACGGGAGGGGAAAGCCTCTCCTCTGGGGCCATGGCAGCTAGAGAGGCCATCCTGCTTATTGCTAGGAGTTAGGAGGTCTGGCTCAGACAGCAATTAGAAAAATATTTCCACTCTTGCTTTTGGGTGAATTGTCGCTCTGAGTATCACTGTCCTGCATTTAGCATTTTTAAGTACCCGGATTATGTGCTGGGCTACTTTTCTCCATCATAGTCACTTGCTCCTCCCTCAGTCACATAACTGAGAAGAGCTTTGTGCTGACAAACAGAAAAATGCTCTGAACATGAGAAAATATAACTCTTGATTTGCCTGAATGAGAAAAGGCTATGATCAGCTTAGCAAGTAATAGCCTGTGAAATACTTGCAACAATTCCCACTTCATACAGACTGGTACTTGGGCTCTGGCCAACTTTGTACCTGCAACTGCTCACAGATACAGGAAACCCATTTCTTTCATGATACCTTAAATATTGACAAGGTGGTCAATGCATCAGGTGCCAAGCTGAGAACAGTAAGAGAAACTGGTTAACTGTGAGTGTTGCATTTGTTAAAGTGAACCTCTTAGACTTACCACCGCATGGGGGTTTTGCAAATTCTTTGAGGAGGAGATACAAATTCCAGCTGCTCACAAAGCTACAAAGAAGGCCTGGTTAGTTATTGTGCATGCAGGTGACTTTGGGGCATCTCTATCAGGTCCACAGGGGAACTCCATGAAGGAAGAGCCACTCCAAAATGCTGGCTTCGTTAAAGAATTTTCTATTCCATCTTTTGTAAAGATAGATTTGGGTCCAAGATGAGAATGTCTGTTCGTATCTTTGCCATGCAAGTGACAAATACTCATTAAATCCACAGTAGTTTCCATGTGAAACCTGGAGGCAAAAAATAAGTTCTAAGGCGCAGCTGCCATACCAGCTTCAGAGCAGTTTTGTGCATTTAACTTCCTTCAGAATTATACAGTCTTGTATAAGTTTTGTAGGCAATACAGAAAAGCACAAAACTTCCTATAAAAATTCTGAGAGAATTGCTTTGTGACACATGGGTTAACCCTGCAACTTCACAGGGAAGGGCACCCAAAATGCACATCTTGAGCAAGTACAGGAGGTGCAATTCCACTAAGAGTGCAGTGGAAACACCTTCTCCTAGCACTGTATGAACAAGGTTCACTCTCTTGCTACACCCACTGCTGCTCACTTTTTGATGTCAGAGCTCTGCAGCCTGAGAGATACAGGCAACGAATCAAACTTGCTTTACATGAAATGAGAAAATTCTTCTTGAAATCACAAACCTCAAATCAGGAGCCATACACTTGTCTCCTCTCCTGCCTACACACAAACACGGACCCATACACATGTCCACTTTATTTTATACGAGAAGTAAATGATACAATTACTGCCTGCCTAACAAACACAATGCATGCAGAAATGTTTTGCATATTGCCTTACTTCCTTAAGGCCTTTCATGGAATGACTGATCATTCATAAAAATAATGTACAGGCCCAACGTGGTTTCATTGGATATCAATGTCCAAAATCCAAAATAAAGAGAGAAGACATGTTTGTTTGGGTCTCTCTGATCCTGAGCTGGCCAGAGACTTGTTTTAGGCTCTGCTCAAACTACAATTGAAACTATCCTTCCTGGATGCAGGGAAGAAATCCAGCTTTTTTGTTCTTCCCTAGCTCCTTCCACTTAAGACATTCTGTATACAGAGGTCCCACATAAATCCCAACCCTTTTGTTTTGCCATTTATGGTTCTCTAGAGTCATATTACAATAGCTTTGATTAAAATACAAACCAAGTGAGTAATTGCAGGCTTTTTAATTTTACAGCATCAGTTTGTCATTGTAATGGATATGTTGGAACACGAAAGTCTCTTAATGAATTAAAGGAAATGCATATTTAGAAGGACTTAAAACTGCCCATGACCAGCAACCTCATACACTCACACAAAAATAAGAGGGGGAGAACAACTTTTCTTGTCATTGATAAACCCCCCCAGTAAAAATGATGAACAGTATGTCCTCCTGACTGCAGCTCTCAAAGTGGCTTCATTGAAGATCATTAAGCAGAACTCTTGTGTACTTATTTTGAACAGGCCCTTCCACCTGTATGTATCCATAATGCTGAAAAAAAGTTATTTTTACAACAAGAGTTGAATGGAAAATAAAAAAGAAATCACTTGGTTAATAATTTTTTGTCCCCTCTAATCTGTAACATCTCATCTTAAAAGCAGCAATACATTTCAGGGATGTTTGTTTCCAGGAAGCAGATGCTTGTTTTCCCTTCTGCATGTTCTTCATCATTCAGTGTGTGTTTCACAAAAGACACAGTGAGAAGCAGATTGTAGTGGAAATGCTGGAATACCATTTTTATTGTGAAAATATAATGAGTAGATCTAATTATATTTGCACTACCCTTCTGATAAGCAGAGTAAACCCATGTATCATTAAGGAAACT
>VYZV01042769.1:9713-23429 GCA_013401275.1 Pandion haliaetus
ACAATATGTGGACCCACTTTGTTTTTTAATTTCTTCTCCATAGCATCCCTATTTTCTTTCTTCTTTCATGCATGCCGTGCTCCTGGTATATTTTGAGAGTCTCACCTATCTCTTCCTGATCTGCTTTTGAGGAAAACACTTTTGACATGTTGAAAGATGTCTTTCAATTCAAGCAGGTGATGTGATCAGCTTCCTCTGACTTTGAAACATCATTTCCTGCAGCCATGACCTGCCCCTATTGGGATTCTTTTATTCTGGCTATCCATCATGACTGTACATCCCAGATTTTTTTTTTCACCTAGAATGGGTTTGAATTTTGTTGTTTGGAGTAGCAGTGTGTTCAGAATCTATTTCATAGCTAGTTTGGAATGCCTTTTAAAATGTCATATTAACCAAGTATACTATAGCTTGAATATATAATCATTAATTTATCTGCAAGGGTTTCAGTATTATTACCAGTTCTTAAGACTTGGCACACAGGAAAACACCGTGGGTCCACATATTGTACATGCCTGGTTTACTCATAGTCTGCTGCTCCCTAGTGCTTGACCAGTCCTATAATGTTGTGAAGACACCTTTCTTGTTTGTTTGAGTTAGGCATTGACTCACTGGAAACTCTTCCTAGGACCTGTTCACAGGAAGATGAGGCAGAGATATCATATCATGCCTGATGTAATAAAATTTAGAGTAACTAGTAGTACCTAGTTAGGACAGTGTTTTATGTAACTTTTATCCTGACATGCAGCCTATTTTCAAGGAAAATGGGTCAGGCATGACACCATTAAAACTTTTTTCCAAAGGATCTTTCTTATCTTTTCTAGGTGACCGTCATGATATTATAGCTTCATAACCTGAGTCATTTTTGCCATGAGAAAAATGCTTGGAGGTGTGGCACGATATAGGAGAGGGTTTTTAATATGGTAATGCAGGTAGCAGAATAACACACACAGTTAGCATAAATTGAAAAATCTAACTGCCTGCTGGTAGCTGAAGGACAAGCATGCCTACTTTTAATTGCACTTCTGCAGGTGTGTGTGTATATTTTTGCATGCACAGCTTATGTATGTGTCAGTCCTGTTCCATAGTGTCTGCCCAGTTCTGCAGTTGTTTTATTCCTGTCCCAGGAAAGCCTACAAAGTTATCCAGCTACATGTGTAGGTTTGTATATTGAGATTAGAATGTGAGGAGCCATCCCTTTCAGATCTCAAAGCTATCAGTTTTCTCACCTATCATTGCTCAGATAACCACTTACTGTCCTGGTGTCAAGATTGCTCGGGTTTACTGAAAAGAGAGAGACTTACCTTCCCAAATGACACCTGCAGCACAATCCATTTTTCTGATGGATTATATTAAGATGAGAGCAGTAACTGAATGTACTCTGGCATTAAAAAATTTTAGGCATAATTGGGTCACAGAATCAACAAGAACATAGCATATAGAAGGAAAACATGTTGCAAACCTTGCATAAGACAAATGAACATAAAAAGTATCATTCTCTAAGGGATTCTGTTAATTGAATACATTTAAAATTTTCAGAGGCAGTTAAAGCTGACACCTGCTGTTATATAGACTGACATGGTTAGAAGCTATCTAGCTCTTTCCAGTAAGCTGAAGAAGCAAAACATCTAATTAAAACCAAAGATGTAAAGGCGTTTAGTCAAATTGTTTAAAGTGTTCTTTTTTAACATGTAAAATTGGCTGGGTTTTGTTGGCACAGATAGTTTATCAAAGCTAAGGAGTAAAATTGTGGAAGCCCAACAAAACTTGAATGTTTGAACAGACAAAGATTCTGTGGAGTTTCACTTTTTGAAGAGCCTAAAAGTGGATTAATACAGCACTTTTAGATTAACCTCAAAAGAGAAATAGCTGTACCTTATCTACCAGTACAAGATTTAGGTCTAAGGCATAGTTATGACCCAGAGGCTGAAAATGTGCCAACTGTTAATAAATCTTGCAAGTTTGTAATGCTTTTCTGAAAAATATTAATTTTTGGCATTTTAATATTTCACATAATGTTTCTGGACTTTGTATGTGATATTTAAAAAGCTAGTGCTCACAATATCTACAAGTTACAGCAACACTGGTATACCAAAACCTTCGGTTCCTTTATGCTGAAAAAAAGATGCCATTTCTTAAGAACTGCCATGGTTTGCCTGATGTAGTTGCTCAATCTATTATTAGTAGTATTTTCATAGCATCTTCAGTCCAAATTGCATTATACAGTAAGAGAAGTGTGAGAAAAGTGGCAGTTTCCTCCTCCAAGAAGTTATCATTTAAGGGTCCTATTCAGCACTTCTTACTGTAGCGTATCACACACTGACTTCAGAGGGGGCTTTGCCAAAGGAGGGTGTGAATAAGGAGTGCTGAATAGGACTCTACAAAGGCACAGCAGGTACAGCTGGTGCAATTCCATACAGACAAAGCCTTGTACAATACAATGTAGACAGTTAAAGCAGTGCATTATGTATCATTATGAAAACCATCCATTTTACATATAATTTATAATATGAAAGTGGTTATCCTCCCTCCAAGTTTTGCTCCATTTTTTGAGACTTTTATAAAACTATTATTGCATGATAAAGAACACTTAGTATGGAAATACTATGATAAAAATTAAATTCTGTTGATGAAACAAACAAGCAACAGATCAACTTTTCCTTTTAAAAAGTAAGATGTCTCTAATTTCTTGATGTTGATAGAGAATTCTCTTTAGTATGGGACAAGGATTTTTAAAAAAATCATTATTATTTCTCATTAAAGTCCAAAATCTATTAGTCATAAATTTCAAGGTGCCATACATGCATTAATGAAGGAAACCTTACAGCATTACAGTGAGGATGCTATTGTTCTCTTTGTAAAGCAAGGAAAATCAAGATGGAAAGGTAATGTTACTTAAAGAGCTATACTTTTACTGATTATGGTATTTTAACAGCCCAGATAGATGCTTGGAAGGACTGAACTGTGTTACTATTAGGATTGCCTGAAATGTTAGATTTAGACCTTCAGCTAAATCACAGTGGCCTGAGAAGTTACCATATTGGCAGAACAGAGTTAACCTGACCTTGTTTGCATTCATGTTGGTAGTGGTCCTGTGTTCTTCTCAATCACAGCAGCAGCATTAAGTAGATCATTATATTTACAAATAAAACACTTGGGTTCATGTCCTGGGAGGTATATGAAGGAAGAGCTTTACGCACTTGAATTTACTGGAGAGCGGAGACTGGAAGGCCTTGGCAACAATAAACAAAATCAAGTGCACTGTAAGATACAATAATACTTTCAGAGTTCTGCTTCAGAGTGAATTTCTGGCCTCCATAAGTGCTCCCTTAAAAGTAAATGTGCACATAGCTGTGTTCTAGTTTTATTAACTTTGCAGGTGATAGAAGGATAAGAAGGATCCTTTTGCTGCTATACCTTTTTTTAGCAAGCCCTAAGTTCCTCACTTGATTAAGAGAAATACATAAACTATACGAGTGAGAAAAAGGTCAGGAGGTTTCTGACTTTAAGCATTACTCCCATAAACCTTTTTCTGACCCTGTATATTCATGAGACAATTTTGGTTTAAGAATTGGTTATTCTGGGTTGGATATCACAATGCAGTAACTGCTGAGAATAAATGAAATTAATCTGAACATAGCTGCAGAAAAGAAATTTGTTCGCTGTAACTCCTTCAGATTCCTAAAAATAATGTGGCAAATAATATTATTGCATTAAAAGATGAGCTAAGAGCCATCTGAAGAAGCAGATTACAGTATTGACTTGTATCACCAGGAGTGGATCTGCTGTGGACCAGTAGCAGAGATCAGGAGGCCAGAGACAGGGATTCCAGCTCCTTGGAAAACAGAGATATACCAGAGATGATCTTGTTGCAATTCTATACAGAATTTTTAATTTTATGTTAGTCATTAAGTCTGAGTGCAAGTTCTTAGACTCCAAACTACATTGTTCAAACAAACATAATTTACACAAACATAGCACAGGAAACTGCATTCACCACATTTGCAGTATAAACACTGTGTGAAACCAAAGAAAATGAGACAAATATGATTATTTTGTGATATATTTTTGATCACATGTTTCTCTGTCTGCCCACATATGAGTCATATATTTTGCATAACCACAAAATAATTTTCACTATTTTCAGTGATGGCTCTTTGTGGAGTTCTGGAAGGAAACCTCACTTAAAACTTGCATTTGTTCCTTGTGGTTTATTTGCTCAATCTATATATAGAACAAATTCTGAAATTCACAGAACTGTCTACTTTCTGAAAAAGAGCACAAAACCCTACCTTCCTCAGTTTCATAATTTTTGTGTGGTTTTCATTAGCAAATGTTTCAAAAAAAGCTGTGTAGAAACTTTAAAAAAATAAACAGAGCTGGCCCAGAATCTCATCAGCTTCATTTTTTATGTCCTATTTATGGTCTGGGATGACCCAGGACACCATAAAGGCAGACATGTGCCCACTGGAGTCTCTCATGCTAATGGAGTGCTAGTAGGGAGATCTCCCTTTTTTGCCACAGCAGGAACACAAAAATAATGAACCAGACCAAAGTGGATCATCATGTCAAAAGCCCTTCAAAGACCACCAGGAAATTAAGGGTTAGCGCAAGGGCATGGGTGCCTGTCACCTGGAATTGATACTGAGATTACACGATACGTGTGATTTATGGCCCAGACCAAGTTTCTGGGGCTTAACAAGTTACAGTACATTAGTTCACACATGTATGTGTTCATTCACACCATGCTGCCAGTTCAGCCTCACCTACCTATAGGCTTTAAGGTGAGTTACATTATCTTACCTTTGTACCAGGTAGGACTGTAGGGATGGACAAGCATTGAGGCTCAGCTGATGTTTGGTAATTTGATCATGTCTGAGACTCTAGGCAGCCAGCCTAGCCTGGGTATGAACTACAATCCCAGAGTGGAATGACTCCATAGTCCACTGACTAATCATTGAAAAATTTGGGGTCTTTTTATCAAAAATGTTCAAAAACCAACCCGCCAAAATGTATATAGGGCCTTGGTTCAGCTGGGAGAAAAGCAGAATCTAATTTAAAATTGCTTTCTTGGTTGGAAACTATTTTTCCAATCACTACTTGTCAAGCAACTAGTTAAAAACGCAAAAATGTGTTTCAAAAGACTATCTTCAATCTAAGGTAGTGATGGTGAACAGAAAGACATTAAAGACATGAAAATTAACAAGCAGAGAACATAAATGATAGAGTAAGTATTTCAGACCAGTATGAATACCCCATTATTTTGCAAATTAAAAACTGTAAAAACTTAAGGAAAGATGCGTATAATCATGAACCAGTGAAGTCTGCATTCAGTTTTTAAAGCTGTTCACCCAGTACACTAACATTTATTCCACACACAAATGAAGATGATACACACATATATGTATGTAGCTTTGAAACTGCTACTGAGATAGCTACTTTGAGGAGACACGGCTTCTCAGTGGCACATTACTGCAGCAGGGACTTGAACTAGAGCCCTTGTATCGCTTGCTACACATGCAGACCAGAAAGCAGCAGCTAAGTGGCCTCAGCAGGAGGGCACTTTCTGCTTGCACAGCCTGGGACTCCAGCAAGGGAATGGCAAAGCTGCACAGAAGTGTACATACTGTGCCCAGGAAAAATACCTGCATCTAAAATTTATCTTTAAAAAATAAATCAGAGTTCCTAATTTAATAACAATATTTGAGTTAGATTACGGATGCAATAACTATTTCTTACTTCATTAGTTAAATCCTATCTATAATTAGCGAGTACTTCTTTCTGACTGATTCCTAGGGGATTTTAGGAGAAGGGAAGTGCCAAAAGAATGTTTATGATCTGGGCTGAGGTGAAGATCATAATTTGTTAAACATTGACCAAAATACATTTCAGTAAGTGCTACAACATTTAACAAAAGATAACTGGTGATCTGGTACACAGTGCTCATGTATTTTGAGTCTTAACAGCCTCAAGTATACAAAAAAGATTATAAAAATATAATAATAATAACTTCTAAGCCAAAGTGTAAAACAAAAACCCATCAAGACCATTAAATTTTAAACTTGACACTACTAAATTGCTTTAATGCCTTCAACAGCACACAGTTAGAAGCATAATGGTGTATTTGGTGAGTGTTTTTTAGTTTTTGACATAAATTACCTTATTCGATTTNTAGCTGGTAAGAGAAAAGACATTATGCATGGTAAACACCATTACATAGCTGGATCAGAAGTACCCAAACATGACTTTGAGCAAATGTGCTTAATCTAAAAGAATGTAATTGTATTTTTATCAGCAGTTCATGTGTCATCATTAATGGACATCTTCTGAAGATGGTCTCACTAAACTGCGATGCCACTGGAGGATAAAAATGACTGCTGAATGCCATAGTAAATACTTCTATCTTCTTGGCCAGTGTAGCACGAAGGTTCTTGGGAAATTAACACAGGGTTTTACATTGGTCAGACAAACAATATACATATTTCTAAAGACTACCAGTTAACATAGGACTTTATAGCCACCTTAAAATAAAGCAAAATCACATCTCTTCAGCTAATAAACAAAGCTAAACTTCCAAGGAAAGGTGTGGGGAGGGTGTTTTGGTTTTGTTTGGGTTTTTTTTTCCCTGTGATACATATATAATGATGTTTTCTTAGTGTATTTCCCTAAAAATATCCCTAGGGCAGAATTGCTTAGGAGTTTAAAGAAACATAAGACTCTAACGGGTCCTCACTTCAGTTAGAGATTTCCTACTTGGCATTCAGTGAAAAAACTCTGTGTTCTTTAGAGCTGATCTTTCAAATTCCCGCTTCCTATAGAAAATTCAGAGTTGCTGTATGCCTGCAGTGTGTTAGCTTCGCTGGGATCGTGGTTTGGCCACTGTATGAGTGCATGGAAATGTAACAACTCTGTACAATCTAAACACAGAGAAATGGAGGAAGCCACGAACTGTGTTGCATGGATGCAGTTGTTGTGGGGTGAGTTTTCCATTGAGCGTTTTCTTTCCATGATGGATGAGCCTTTTTTCATCCTCCAGGGTTCCTTCACCACCTTTCTGGGGACGTGAGTTCTGCATACTAATGTTGGTGTTTTGCTAGCTATTGTTATGACCTTTAGCCCTGAGAGAGATGGTATGTCTAGCATGGTAAGGACATGCAGCTAGCTACATGGCAATGAGTGGCAATGGAAAAAAAAAACCAAACAGGTTTCTCCTCAGCAACTGGGAATGAGTCAACAAGAAGTCATGGTGAGCTGCAAGATCCCTTCAAGGTTTTTCATCAGCCTAGACAGGCCATCAATGAGGAGGGGAGTGGAAGTGCAGGGGAGTCCTTGAGAGCACTCCAGTCCTCTTCATATAAAATGTTGTGGTTTCTGATACAATGTGTTCTTTCCACTTTTGCCTTATATTACTAAAAAAAGTCCTCAGGTAATATTTAAGTTGTGCTTCTGACAGAGCTGATTCACATCCGACGTACCTCCTCTCTTGGTTGTCCAAGGCAAGGACTTCTGTTGAGGGTTGTGACTTACATCTGGCATGGGTGCACAGCTTTCCTCCACAGGAAATCCAGGCTCCAAGGGGGATGCTGTATGCAACAGGCTCATTGAGGCATGAGTTTGGAGATCTCCTCTGTGTGCACTGCTTAGAAATAGCCTTAGCATCCAAACTGGTCTTGATAGGGCAGCTGAACTCTAATGCTTCTGTGGTCTAAGGAAAGGGTCTTTGTCTCCTAAATCGTTCTCAGAAAGGGAGCATTTAGAAACTTACTTATAAAAAGTTTAAGCACATTATGCATACTGTAGGGAGCACAGAAGGAAGGTGTATAACCTTTATAAAACCTACACATAGTCTGTCCCAGTGTGAAAACATTCTGAAGTGATTATTTAAAACTGTCTTTGTACCTTGGGAGATGCATAATCATTACAAATTTTATACAACTCCACATGTAATTTGTTCTCTTCCACTGAACCCTAAAATTTCCATGTTTCCTCCTGCTTTTCCCTGTTTTCAGAGGGAACTCTGCGTTCCTGTGAAACTCAAAACTAGTTTATCCCTATCAGCCCCACAGTCACCCTTCACACAGAGTTTTATCCATCTCCACTGCCCACATTCCAGTGCTCCATGTTGTCCTTCCATGACAAGGGAGTTACTTTCTTCCTTTCTACCCACCTCTTTCTCAAGCCCACATCATACGCCTCTTCTACAGGTTTTTGACCACCTTCCCAAATACCCTCTATATTAGGGTTTCTTGTCATTCCACTGCCCATTGTCATGCCTAAAGCTCTGTGGCAATTTTAATATGCACACATTTCCCCTGAAAAAATCCTCTCTGTCCTCACTCTCCCTTATTCTCTCAGAGCAGCTATGCAACAGCCCTTCTTTACCAGCTGCCGTTATGGGCCTGGGAGTCACACTATTCAGGCTGTCCATGTGCCAACATGTTAAAGTCTGTTTGGAGGATGCAGAGAGGGTTGGCAAAACATGCAAGGATATTATTTGTCTCTTACCTGTTCTACACGCAGCTGCAAAGGTACTTGAAACTATTATGTTCAATAGATAAGGACCCATTGCCACCTCAATTTTTTTCTTTTCTTTCTGGGTTTACTGTATTTCTTTAAATTAATTGATTGATGCACTGAATACTCCTTAAGATTGATGACATGTGTGTCCTGGTTTCAGCTGGGATAGAGTTAATTGTCTTCCTAGTAGCTGGTACAGAGCTATGTTTTTGAGCTAGGTATGAGAAGAAAGTTGATAACACACTGGTGTTTTCGGTTGTTGCTAAGTAATATTTAGTCTAAAGTCAAGGATTTTTCAGCTTCTCATGCCCAGCCAGCAAGAAGGCTGGAGGGGCACAAGAGGTTGGGAGGGGACACAGCCAGAGCAGCTGACCCAAAGTGGCTGACGGGGTATTCCATACCATGTGACACCACGTCTAGTATATAAACTGGGGAAGTGGGGGTGGGGGAGATTGCCGCTCAGGGAGTAACTGGGCATTGATCGGTGGGTGGTGAGCAGTTGCATTGTGCATCACTTGTATATTCCAATGCTTTCATTATTACTATTGTCATTTTATTAGTGCTGTCATTATCATTATTAGTTTCTTCTTTTCTGTTCAATTAAACCGTTCTTATCTCAACCCACGAGTTTTATTTCTTTTCCTGATTTTCTCCCCCATCCCACTGCAGGGGGCGGGGGGGGAAGTGAGTGAGTGGCTGCGTGGTGCTTAGTTGCTGGCTGGGGTTAAACCACAACGATGTGGTATTCCAAAATTAATGCCATGTTACACAGGTACAGACAAATGCAGAAAGGCCTCTAAGTTGAGCGCAAGACCTCGGCAGGCCCAGATAATTAAACTTTCAATGACTGCAACATACTCCAGCAGCAATAAGCCATACTGGATGTGTTTGCTTGGCTACTGACACACTTCTTGGGTGATTGAAGGCACTCGACCCCTCATCTCATACCTCAAAGTGCAGCTTAAATAGGCACCAGTAAGCCCTGAGGTAGTTCACTGCTCAATTGCTGCTCGTCTCCGATACCTGCTATATATATCGCCATGGGTATGAGAAATTTTTCCTCCTTAGCTAAGAGGACATAACAATCACCAAAGAGGGTTGATACATGGCTTTGTACTCCGTGATGTTTCTTGGATATGTCTTCTGCAAAGGCTGAATTCATTTGAGTTTTGAAGTTGCTCAAAGAAGCAAGCTTTGGGCCCTTATACACATGCATACGTTGTGTGTGATTCAGGATTCCTTTACTGGAACTTGTAGAAATGGTGCAACCACCTTTACTCAGTTTTCTTTGAAGATGAACAAAATTGCATTGTGCATCACTTGAATATTCCAACCCTTTTAGTATTACTGTTTTCATTTCATTAGTGTTATCATTATTATTATTAGTTTCTTCTTTTCTGTTCTATTAAACCGTTCTTATCTCAACCCAAGAGTTTTAGTTCTTTTCCCAATTTTCTCCCACATCCCACTGGGTGTGGGGGGGGAAGTGAGTGAGCGGCTACGTGGTGCTTAGTTGCTGGCTGGGGTTAAACCACGACAATGAATTACAGCACGTAACACATAGTCACAAGGCTCTTACCCATGAGCTCCATCGTCTTTCTCTGCCAGAGTCCTTCTGCTCAAATATGGAGCCATAACTGTAAAACAAAACCTGCTGCCCTCTCCTCAGCAAAGAGACTCAGTTTCCTCTGCCACTGCAGCTGTGAGCAGCTCTTCAAAGAGTACCTCATGCAGACTCTCATATTCAGTGCAGGGTCATGAGGCTTTTCCCTGTGTTTTGAGAGAAAGAGGAGGACACAGCACTGAAATATTGGTCATTTAGGGAGTGAGTTTTGAAATGAACTGAAGATGAGTTAGAAATCCCACTTTACACACTGTAAGCTCCAACCCCTGTATTGGAGTAAAAATTCTGTATATTACCTGTGAAGATTTATCCATAACACAAAGCCAGAGCCCCAGGCCTGGTCTACACTAAAAAGAGGTTGTTATGTGAATTATACTAGAAAATTCTTTGAAAGGAGAGATACTTTATATAATCAAAAGATTCCTTTTCAACAGTTACTTCTATACCAGTTTCCAAAAAGAATAAGAGGTAATATTGCAAGGAAAACATCATAGCTGTGTCAGTTAGGGAAATTATTATTTTTTTTGCACTCTGTCAGAGTTGTGTCAGTAGCACTTTTAAGTTTAGATTGGCACAAAAAGAGGCAAAGCCCTGTGTCAGAGTATGAGAATTGTCACCACTAATACCCCACCCCTGAAAGGCCCTGTATTTTCCCTTAATAAAGGACTGGAAACTAAAAATTCTGCTGCAGAGGTTTAGAACCACCCTTCACTTAAACTGTGATGTCTCTCTTCTCGCTGAAAGTAATTTGTGAAAAACATATTTTAAGTGCTAAGAACTAGGTAGGCTTTAGGATGTGACAGACTTCAACTTTAAAAATAATTTAATAAAGAAGGAAACCTTGCTTACTTAGGTTTAGATTAAAGCTAAAATGCACCTGATATGTGGTTGTACAAAATACAAATTGCATTAGTTTTAATGTAAATTTTAAGCTTACTAATTTGTTACTTATTGATAACATTAAGCTTGAAAAACATGCTAAAAATTGTCTGGTGAAGAGAAATTCAGTATTATTGCTTGCCATTTGCAAATGAACACTTAGTCTTTAAGAATGGCATTGAATTTCAATATGTATGAGATATTCTGCTGTTTTTATTGGAAAAGCTTACAAAGAATGGCTTACAATGGAAGGCAAAATGTTTGATCTTTCATATGAAAGCTCACTTACTGCTACAACTGTGGTCTTATAAAACATGACTGAAAACAGACCTGGTTTAATATAATCACGTTTATTAATACTTATTACTTATGTAGCATTTTGTATGTAAGGATTTGGCATATTTTATAAATATCAGTTAAACTTCACAACCAGCCTGCAATGCATGCAATACTGTGTCACTAAGCCCATTCTCTACAGGGATAAACTGAGATCCCTAGCCTACATCTATTCTGTGGGCTCAATCACTGAGACAGAACTGTCCATACAATTAAATTGCCAACACAGTCCCTGGAATCATTTTTGGCCTCAGCTAACCATCTCTCTTCCAGATAATGCCAGGGCAAAGGACCATTTCAAATAGGCCATTTGGACATAGTCACCCTTTTCTGGGCACAAGAGAGCTTGACTGTATGGATTTAAGCTCTAAGTCCTGCTGTCTGTGAATGGTCTCTGGCCAAGTCTATCTTCTAGCATAGATGTAACCATAACGTTTCTAGTACGCAGCACAATGCTGTTCATAGATTCCTGATCTAATCTGGGTTCTGCAAGCAGCACAGCTCAAAGAAGCATGCACTAGTCCTGATGGAGCAGAGAGCTAAGGATCTTACTCTACTTCTACTTGCTCAGAGTTGTGTTCTTGTGTCACTCCACTGAGATTTCCACAGTAAAAAAGGTAGAAGCCATCTGCTTTTGCAAAAAAAAAAAAAGCAGGAAGGGATAGAAAGGTGTATAAATATATTAATGGATGGGAGAGAATGGCTGACTAATTAGAGGAGTTACTTAGGCAGTTCTGTGTGCAGAGGTAGGAAACCAGATACCTACACTGGTGCTGAGGGGTTCTGGAACCTAGAGCTCACTAGCTTTGAATCAGAGTGGCCAGAGTGGGGGGGTGCCCAGCATAGGCAGTTTCTCAGTGCCTTAGGAAACACTGTATGTTATCATTCCAACAGGGAATGATCTTATCACAGAAAATGGAAGAGCAAGGACAAGAATTGAAACAGGAAGCTGTTTAATAACAGCTTATTAAGAACTCGACACTCTTGGAAGAGGTAAAAATATGGAAAATAAGGAAAGGATGGGTGGTGATGGCTGCCATTGGGAAGATTTGAGGAGGTTTACTGCAGCGCCATTTTGGCCTCCCTCCACAACAGTTGTTGCTCCATTCATCCCACATCCTTTTCCTCTGCTGGAAGCAACAGAAGTACAGCAAGCAGCGGTAAAACAAAACTCTGACTTTCCAGAGGTGTGGTCTAGTAGTTGGGCCTTTTTCTCAAGTAACCGCATATCTTTGGCAACTGACCACTGTTCCCTGGGGTCTAAGCTAATTGGTTGAGTAGCTGGACTCAGTTCAAGCCACACTGCAACACTAATGTAGCTACATTGCACTTGGCGCTTAACTTAGTCTCTCTGCAGAGCACCAAGTGGAGGTAGAACCATGCTCCTGGCCCTATGCATGCTTCATTGTGTCATGTAAACTTGCCTAAACTCCATTCATTTCATAATTTTATTAATTCTATTATTTTATGAATTCATTATTTTATGGATTATTATATGGAATGACTATTCAACTATAAATATTACCTTATGTCTTACTGAATTATATGAAGTAGAGCAACTTTTTAGATGAGACTGAAAAAACTCCTTTCAGAATGCATGACGGAGACATTTATTTGCAATGAAATCCCTGCACCTGCCAAAACATAAAAAATATGGAGCCAGCTTCCTGTGCCTTAACTTTGAGCCTTATGTGTATGCCTCCGTGGCTTTTTGTGAGGCTGCATTACGCATAGGCATGTGCAGAATTAGGCGCTAGTTGCAAAAGATGTTCTGAAATGAAATATTTGGGTTTGGAGGCTCCCAGACTTTATCTTAAACTACGTTTCAAGACAGCTAATGGAAACTTTGGAACACCTCTGAGTACACAGCCAGTCACATAAATACCTTTGAAGACCTCATAACCTGACCATGAAGAATAAAAATCAAGCCTGGTTTGGAAGCCAGTGGCTTAGTTCGGTTTCTGTCTCTTTGTAGTTTTCTCTGTTGCTCCCCAATAATTATTTATGCTATCACTTGCTGATGAAATTTTATTTTTATAAAATTGCCATACAGGTACCCGGTTTATCCATGTAAGAAACAAACTAATACTAGATGTAGAGTGTTGAATATCCTATTGCTTATCATGTGGCAATATCATTTCATAGGTAGAGAATGAGAACTGACCTCCAAATTCTCATGTTTTGTGTGTACACACTCAGGTAAAAAGGATAAGCACAGTTGCAAATCTTGAGATGCAGGCACTGTATCAAGCAGATGCTGCAACAGGTAGCACCATGAGGAAGGATAGGATACTCCTCTTCCTGGAGCAGTGACAAAGGGAGGCAGCAGAGGGGGAAGCTACAGAACCTGTGACCAGTGACTA
>VYZV01042769.1:23451-35437 GCA_013401275.1 Pandion haliaetus
AGAGATGAGGACAAGCTGAATTAACACTCTTCGTGCATGTACTGGCCACATCACTTCTGAAGTCAGGGCCATTGCTGCACGAGTCCAGCCAGTGAAGTTGTCTTCTCCATGTTCAGAATGGAGACTGGGGCACAGAATAACTGATGGCTCTGTTTTGTATTTATTGAAGTCAGCAGATATACCAGCTGATTTCAGTGCAGCATCGCCAAGACTAGGTGCCAGCAAAGAAAAAAGAGTTCCGAGCTCCTTGCATTCAATCCTTTGAAACCAGGATAGAATAAAATACACAAAAAAATGTGCTTCTTTGGAAGTTAATGAGCTAGAAAGACGCCAGATGAGAGGGAAGTTTTGAATTATGGGGACCAAGTGGGCAATTTTGCTTTTGATAGCTTCTCAGTAGGTCTAAACAAACTAGAAAATACAGAAGTCTGGTCTTTATGAGCCAAAACACAGGCCAAGCCTGTGAATGGCAAAGTTCTTTAAAAATATCTATTATTGAAAATAAAACACACATTATCACTTCATACTGTGATAATTACAAAGCAACACTGACCAAATATCCCTGGACTGGCTCTTTCTTGACTTACTCATACACAAACATCAAGTTGGAGACAACCCCCCAGCAGGAGTCTTCACATTTCCCCCACCACTATGTCTAGCTGCTCTGTGAAGGATTTAAGCTGAAGTCAGAAAACGTAAGTGAAATGGAGTCATGATTGTTCCAATTCTGGAGTGAAATAATTTCTGAAAAAATATTACTCTTCAAAGACAAGTGAGCAATCACCTTTGAACAGATTGTAAGTTTTGTCACTAATCCACCTATGCTGTTCTTATGAATCACTAAAAATTAAAGAATCAGGTCAACAGATAAAGGTCAGATAACAAAAACAATGCAAAGCCAGTATTCCGACAGATGACAGTCTTGTCAAGACCACATTTAAGTGTGAGTTATTAATAATGTTATGCTTTTAACCAGAGGTTAATCTGCATTTTTTTTTTAAATTACCTAGAGAGAGATTCTTTCTGGACTATTAACTTTTTTTTAGTATTTAGATCACAACTCCTAAAGACTTAGCTATATTTTGACAGGTACTGACAAAGAGTGCCATGGAATTGTGACTCAATTGTCACCTTCGGCGTTTTCAAGCTGAAAAACTCAGGGTGAGTGCTAGGTACTAATTAGAACTGTTATATTAGGAAAGCAAATACAATGGTGTCTAACGTTAAACAAAGCGCAGTTCTCATCACAAATGGTTTCTTTTGTGTGCGGGTTGGTCTAAAAAAACATTTTGCATGCTAATGTGGCATAAACAATAATTGCCAAAGTAACTAGTTTCACGCAATTACAAAAACCACATAAAAAGCCCTATTGTTTGTTGTCTTATGATTTTTAATGCTAATTTTGCACTTGATAATTTGGGGATTTCATTTGTACCACAGTGTGCAATTTGGGTTTTGTGTGTGTGAAGGTGAAGGTTTCTAATGAGGAGTAAAGGGTAGGAGGAAACAAGCCTGAGTGTGCAGAAGTAAAAGAAACAGTCACTCTCAGGGAAGAGATCGGACAGCCGGAAAAGAGAGGGAGAAAAAAAGCAGCGGTGAAAAGGGGACATTTCCTCTATGAGAAAGAGGGAAATCAGAGCTGAGAAGAGAGAGGCTGTAGGAGCTGGGAGGCGCACAGACTAGCTAATGAATATCGCTAAGCTGACACATCCTGTGGCTTGGAATGCATGACAAACCGGGGAGTCGCACAAAGATCTGAGGGAGCACGGAAAATTAGAGAGTAAAAAGTCAGATGGTTAAGTAGTTAAAAATAAAAAGTTTGGGGCCCTGCTCTTCCCTCGAAGGGTCTCTCATTACAGCCCATACAAACCATTTATAATCCCGTGAAAGAAAGATTGGACCCCTTCTATTTTAGCGTAGACACTGACTGTTCTGGCTGAAATTTTGCCTGCATTTCTGTGATTTGTCCTTTCATCTTACAGTCACTTGTCTGCAAATTAAGTGGAGAAAAACATACCATATGGCATTTTTTTTCCTCTGATTCACCCCAGCCTTTAGTTTGTTTTTTCTAATTGAATAAAATATCATATGGTTGAACTGGGATTTTGCACTAGCTTAGAGAAAATATGCGTTGCTTGGACTCTTTATACTTCTCTGAGCCTAGAGAAAACGTACCATTGGAAGCAGAAATACTATTTTAAGGTCAGGACTGAATACATTTTGCTCTAAATTACATTCTCCACATTGTTATCAGGGGATACTAAATTTCTTGTTCTTGTTTCTCTCTAAGAAAATATGATTTTGTGTAAGGCCTATACTACTCTGAAATCATACCTACAGCAAGGTTCTAATGTAGAGAGCACAAAACTCGAGTGATGGTCAGAATTCATTTTCCTTTTGTGACAGTCACTCTCCTTCCATTTACCATGATGTTAAGCATTTCTGCAGATCTCTCTCTCCCTTCTTTTTCCCTGTGTGTTATGTGACCAGTGTTGGTACGGGAAATAAATTTGAAATCAATACATGTTGGTATTGTTAGATATTGTAATGTGTTGTGTTTGGTTTTTTTAAATCACATTAATCTTGCTATAACTAGCTGAGCCCAGCACTTTCACCCTTTCTTCCTGTATACTCTTTCTTTTTCCGTCGCCAGCTTTCTGAATGTATTTTCCATAATAATATATCCCTCTACTATTGTTGATCTCTTCAGCATGTCCCCCCACACACATACTTTCCCCCATCCAGTTTTTGTTTATGGTTTTTACTTGGAAAAATCATGAAGTCTCCAGGAAAATGCTTTTTACATTTCCTTGCTATTCTGCAGCATTTCAGAAATATTACCAATTGCTACGTGAATAATTGATTCATGGCTGTCACAGCATGGAGGTGACATTGTACCTTCTTACTCTTCTTCCCCACCCCCTAGTGCTCGTTTAACCTTCCCTTCTTTTCTTATTCTTTGTTGACAAAAGAACCATTTAGATTTGGTCAGCACTAGGCTCCACCCGTGCAAAGTAAATGGCAAACAAAGACAGAAGAATCCCTATTAGGAAACTTTACCTTAGGTAGTGTAGATATTGTTGATTAACTTAGTATAAACACTGTAATAATTGAGAAATATATAATCAACATCGTATTTAATTGGCACAGTACATTTGCTATATAAAAACTAGTTAATTCTCTAGACAATTAATTAAGTCTGTTTATATGAAAACACATTTGAGGGAAAAGCAAGAAGTTTATGTAATAGCTATGCATGGAAAAAATGCATTTTTATCAGTTTGAAAGACACATTTAATATAATGCTCAAACTCTAATTGGTCCACTACATTGGAGCATTAAATGCTAATTATGATTTTCCTTTCCTCTGCTGTGTTATGGTGACATTGAAATATGTTATTTTCTTTTTCTCCTTTTCCTTTTTTTACTAGCTTGTTTTAGGCATGCACGCATCTAGATAATAGGTTTATTCAGCCAAAATACAGGGAAATTGAGTTTTAATACTTCATGTTTCTGTTGATAGCATATGTAGATAAGAATTAGACTACTTAATAGCAAGGCTAGGAAAAATGCTGCTTGAAATGGGGATAATATTTTGGAAAACTCAAAGACATTGGGTATAATGTCTTGCTAAACTGGACATTTATATGTAATCATGATCAATCTTAATAAGTGTAGGAGATACAAGGAACCTCAGATTTTTTAAAAATAAGCTCTAAGACAAATTAAAACAGATTTAATGCATTCTTTCTATTAGGTTGTAGAATAGGTCCTTATAAATAAAAACAGTTAATTCTAAAGCATTCTCAGGAAGTTATTCATGTGAATGATCTACAAAAGGCAGACCTTAGCAAACATGCAGAGTGTGAAATAGAAGGGGACATTAGTGACAAATTACCTAAGGTAAACTAAAGTGTAAATAAAGGTTAGCACATATATTTCTGGGGTAGAACAGGTAGAGGAGGAGCGTAGCAACTTGGGCAAATCACTGTGTAGCTCCATGCCTCAGTTTCCCCAGTCAGACACACTGAAGAAAAGCTAGGGTATGTTCAGTATTCAAGACTTATTCTTGCATTTGGAAGTGGCAGCGGGGGTTGCAGTCAGCATGCCTTGCAGACAGACACAACACCTCACAGAGGCCATGCAGGCTGTGCCTGGGCAAATGCCGTCTCTTCTGAGGTTACCACACTTAGATTACCTGCCTCAGATTAGCTGGTTTAGATTAGCTGGTCTCCACCAGCTCCTGTTTGCCCCATGGAGGTGACAACAGGGAGTGATCTACCTCCCCTCAGCAGCTCTGGAGGGTGAGCGCAATGGGTTCACTCATCTCAAACAGTCTCAGCAAAAAGATTGCAGCTGTGCCAGCTGCTAGCATGAGAGCAGGTGAAGAGAGACTTCAGAGGCCAATGGCTCCTTTTCCAGCTTCCATGCCTTGCAAGGCCACAGACTGCCTGGCCTTTAAGCTTTTCAAGAGCTTTGAAACCTTTGTCTGAGAGGGTTAGAATTGCTGGGTAGCCAGGGAACTTCTCATGCCTGAGGTCAAATCCAGGTGCAAAGATAATCCCCAAGAAATTGATTTGAAGGAAATCCTGAACTCCATACCCAGAAACACAACAAAAGCACCTCCGTGGGCATCATCTGGCAGCACACAACCCACTACTTAGCTGATCAGGATCATCACAATGAAGCCCCTAGGGGGGGCTTTATTGCTTTTCATCTGACCTACATCAGCAAAAACAGTATGTAGCAGCGCGGGGACCAGCATTCAGGGGACACGTTGGTAGTGCATGTTGAAGCTACAGTTACCATCAATCTACAAATTGCTAGCAGTCATGTTAACTAGTTTAAAATTCCAGATGCATGTCTAAAAGGTATGTGCGGGGGTTATCCCCATGTACATGAATCACTGCAGACCCACTGATGATACTTGCACCCCTCTTCATCCTATTGTCACATATAATTTCCATTACCCACTGCATTCATCTTCTTTTGCCTTTCCTTTTGCAGAGGTGGAATCAGGTTTCCTAGCCCAGAGGCTGTTTCCAGTTGAAGTTCATCAGGCTACCTTAGACTTCAATATCTTCCCATCTCTTTGTTTGGTTTTTTTTTTTTTTTTTTTTCCCCTTAATTCTGCCCAAGCTAATCATCCTAGGACTAGAAGGACAAGAAACTTCTTCAAAACATGAATGGTTTCAGCAGGATACTTTGGCCAGAAGATGCTATAAAACTACTGCATGTTTTCCTTTCCTCTTCGATAAATGAGCATATTACTTCATTCTGTGTCCAGCCATCACCAAGGTAAGGGTCTGCCACCATAATTTTAACTTCTCAACTGGCCTTCCAGCCAGTGTCTCAATACATTGTATGTACAGGATGACTCGCTCTACCGTTTTATTTACGATGCAATCAAAGGCTGTAGGAGAGTGAGCAGTAACTGTTTTCCCAATGCATAAAAAAAACCCCTCTTTCTTTTAGCCCTACGTTATAAACATTTGAAAGTCTCAATTTTTTCCTCTTCCTCTTTCTTGTCCTCTCAGAAAGAGCAGCAGGGGGTAGATAGAGTGTGCTGAATACAAGTCTCTAATTCATCTACATTTAGAGTATGCTTTGCAAGATCTATTAGCAGAAAATGTATTAGCAACCCTTACACAGAATGGTTTTCTTCAAATCTTTCTTGTTTCCTAGCTCTGGCAACAATGACCATTTCTTATAAAAGAGGAAATAAGCATCCACCTGCAGCCTTCACTAAGGTAAAAAGTGAGAAAGATGTCTTGTTATTTCAGCAGTATCACTGACTCACAGTGATACCAGAAACTTTATCTTTCACTGGGGAAGGACAGCTTCAGAAGCTATGAAAACTCTGATGACAAGCTATCAAGCCAGCTCCCAAAACAGGATGCAGATCTTACCATTATTCTTAATTAATATTTGCTTATGGGAGATTCCAGGAAGTCAGAAATGCTTTCCGATCATTCATGAAATGCAGGGCCCAGGTCTAAGATGCTTACATTTTCAGAACAGAGAAATACACCAAGAGGAAGAGAAAAGAAACAATAGCCTACAATTTATACATAGCACATGAAGAGCAGCACAGCAGAAAAAGAGAGATGTAAATAGAGATAGGAGAAGGCTTGACCATTTTTTGGAATTATTTTCAACTACAGTCACAAATTTTGTAGTCTGCAGCACCAGAAACAATGGCAGGACATTGGATTTAGCATCAAAATTACCTACCTGGTACCAGAAATGCATCTCCCAACCTGCAGTGCATTAGCTGACTTCATACTGTAATTGTAATGAATCTCTTATTGGACCCTTGCTTCCCTGGACAATGCCATATTGTAAGGACTAAATACATCATCAGTGAGCCTCATTCTCGTGTATTACACTAATATATCATTGGAATGACAACTGCTTCTGATGATATATTAATGTAATACATCAGTAGTGTGGGGCTCCTATGGGGTATTGCTCAGGAACAGGGGCCATCTAAAGAAAACAGACCCAGAGTCAAATTCAGTTTAATTACTGAATGAAAGGACTATCAGGACCAAGGTTACACATAATGCTAACATTCTTACATCATCCATGAGATTAATTTGCAACCTCATTGCATATTAACTTTGCAATTTTAGATAGTGATTGCAGGATTTGGATCTGCCTGCTGATGTGAGTAACTCACAAACCATAACCTCCCCAATATTTTATAGTGGTCCATGAATAATGTAGCTATTTTTATTCTGTCCATCTTACATTCCGTGATAGTTAAGCAACACATCAAAGGTGTAGCTATAAAACCAGATTTAGAAAAACAACAGTCTATTTGAAACTGTTTGTAGTCACTGGGCACCATATAAACATCTGCACTTGCACAGGGCATTCAAAAGAAAAAGACAACTAGTATTTGCTTTTGCAGTCAATTATGCAGCACATTTTCATGTATCACTTGTCTTAAAGCTATCATAAAGCATGTACAATTCTGCTGGGTTTTTTGTTTTGTTTTGTTTTTCCTTTGTGGTTTTGTGGGGGTTTTGCTGTTCTTTTTTGTAGGAGACGTTTTTTCAGAATTCCCCAGGGACTGAAATGGTGCATTCTACTGTACTTTAAGTTAAGTTATGAGTTGGACTCTGAAAGGCTTTTAACAAAAGGACTTCCATAACAATATTGCAGTGTCCACCGACGTGAAATATATCCAGAGACATCTTCCCTTGGTCCTGTTTCTCCCTAATTTTAATGCTACTATATTATAAGTTACCCAGAGAATCCACCTATATATTATGAATCAAACTGGCACCAGAGGTGATATCATTTATACTAGAGCTTCTGGTGGTCTTTGTTTATTAAGATTATAACCAAACGCTGAAAAAATTTTCATAGAACAACATATAGCATCAAGCCAAAAACATAATGTATATTCGGTTTCATAAACACCTTACTCCATGTAATACAGATGCTATACTTATTCTTGAATAGACTGTTTTGTTTAATAAGCATTTATCTATTGTTAATGTCTTTGGAGAATTCATCTTGGGGTTTATACAGAAGATAAATGCAAGCGTGTGAGGGTTTATGAAAAATGTCTCAGCAAGTGACAGGAAGCCTGATATGAGTTACCACAGTCCGCTTCACATGTGGGGCAATCCACTACTTGTCTTGCATTTATTATATTTTCTTGCCAGGCATTTTCTCTTTCTTTTCCTGAGACTCTTTGATACTATATACTTTTAAATACCAAACATTGACAGTAAATCTGAAAAGAATGCACAATGTAGAAAAAGAGACAAAGCTACTGATGTAAAATGTAGCTACAATAAAATAAAGAAGAAACCACAAAGATTTTTTTTTTTTTTTTAAATGGTGTATGCATGAGGGAGGAGAATCAGAATTAAAAGGAATTAACTGAACATCAACTGCATGTCCCAACAATATATGTCATTTTACCTCACTATGGTGATGTACATATTATTTAGAAAACCATTCAAAGCTGCTGTTAGAAATTCTCCCAAGAATAAATGGAATTCTCAAAAAAAAAAGTGTCATTGTCTTGCGAGGAAAGTAAATTCTGTGCATATCTGTCTATATCTAATCTTACCTAATCTTTGTGTGCATTATACCTGGGATGATAATAAATAATGTATTGCAGATGTGGAGAGAGGTTATGGAAGTATAGTAAATTAGTGAAAAGCCCCATGTGACCTATCAGCCAAGTTCCCATGATGGGTTTCTTTTCGTTATTTTCTAATTAGTAACAACTTCTCCCTTCCTCTGTCGCATATTTCTCTTAGCCCATGGTCTGAACTGAAGGCAGATCTGTTACAAACTCTATTGTAGAATCTTCAGGATGTCAGTAGTAGCTGGAATTAAATTAGATTTCAACTCTTGCAAATTAATGAGTAACCTTGAGGTGTTTGAATGTATCTGGTATGTCAATAATGTAATGTGCAACAGAAAAAGGATGAACTTTGCTCATACACCATGTGGAGGCTTTCCCCTGTGAGTTTTATATGGTGAATTATTTACTAGTTATTGAATTAATCAGACAATTTTTACTTTTTGGCACTTTTAAAATCTGATATTTAAAATCTGCTTATGTGCTTAATTGAATGGATATCACATGCAAACCTGCTCCTTGGTGAGCCAGCCTTGCTTGTTTAATACAGGAATTCAAAAATAAAATAAAAGTGCATTTCCCCCTCAGCATCAGCAGGACAGCCTGGTGAGAAAGCGCGCTGTGCTGCAGACACCTTGTGCAACTAGAGAGTGTCAGAGGGAGAGGAGAGATGGACTGGAGTGCATCAGTCTGGCTGTACTCAGGCGCTGAATGAATTTGAAACATGACCAAGTCTGAATGGAATAGTGGTCAGAAAGCCAGGAACAATTACTTCAGATTACAAAATGCTTGAACGATTTACTTCACAAGACAACTGCACAGTCTTCTTGTGCTAAAGGACTATCAATACTATATTTGGACAAAATTTGATGAGGGGAGTTGAAGGGGTGGTGGTGGCGTGAGGAGGGCGGGGAGGTTTGCATTGTGTAAGATGAAAGCAGAGAAGTATTTAAATAGAAATGTATTCTAGTAACCAAAATCCCTGCCCAACATCATCTTTGTTTCAGAAAGTCTGATTAGTTAACATATTCCATCACCTTGGGAAGAAAGCTGAGGTAAGCGACTTAATTTATAAATGGATGGAACAAACTTATTTAAAAATTCTCACTACGTTATCATGAATCATGTAGGCCTATTAAACTAATTGCTAAGTAAATTTAAGCAGTACTACAGTAGATTTCAGTGAATTTATCATCAATCTAAAGAGATCTTCGGTGGTCTCATGCTGCCCCCCACAGATATGTCTCAGAACATTCATTATGCCATAATTACAAAGTCTCTTTGAAGAGGCTAAAAATCCCAAGACTCCTCTCATCAATTATTTTCACCTGTTAATTCATTTTGTGTGAGGTAATAACCTCAGCATAATAACAAATGTGCAAGTACTCCGATTTTGCAATTAAAAGCAGCAGGGCTCCTATTTTGATCATACAGACTGTGACATCCATCATAGAAAACAATTTGGGCCTAGCGGGATGACAGATGCCACACTGATGGCTCTACTAACTAACTGCCTGTCCTGAAAAAAAATGGTCCCGTTTCAGCCTGCAGCTGCAAGCTATCTGATAGCTCCTGACCAGTCAGCAGGGGAAAGCCTGCAGTGACTAAATTACTGAAAGGTAATTTTACTTCGCAAAATGAGGATTTTGGAGCCATATATGTATGCATTCCAGTGGCTGGTGTAATTTGGAAACAAATAGTCCTTTTCATTTGAAAATGACTGGAATCGCTGCCAGTGTTCAGAGAGTATTGTCTCTCAGCCTTTTACATGAGAAATACAGTGTAATACTCATTATTTCTCCCCTTTCACATCTTATTAGACACAGAAGGCAAGGTGGTTATCTCTGCTTTCTTTAGCTAAATCCGCACAAGTAGGATTTCTTCCAACCTCTGGACAGGTGCCTAAATAATAGAAGAGTGCTCATTTTAGCCTTTCAGTTTGTATCGAGGCTGAGTGAGCCTTGTCTGGGGAATGATCCCACCATCACCACCAAGCCTTAAAGTGATATGCCCTCATCTGCAACGCCACTAAAAACAACGAAGAAAACTGGAAGCGCAGGCAGCTCATTAGCCCCCGGACTGATTCACCAAGGAAATAATTTGACGTTGGATTAATGACAGAAAAGCTGTTGTCCTGACTTGGGGCGGGGGGGAGCTGGATGAAGCAGGGGTGTGTATATAATCTAAAAAGAATCTCAGAAAATGCAGCCAATTTATTTTCCTCACTAAAGTGTATAATGTGATGCTTTAGTATTGGACCAATTAGCTTAAAACATTTAGAGCTGAAATACTGCATACTCGGAGTAAACAAGACGACTGATTAAGCCTATAACTTTCTAACAGGAAACACACGATGTTGCTGTCAACTAATATGAAATATGTCAATATGGTCTGGGATTTTTGGTTTTGTTTTTGTTTGTCCTTTTTTTTGGTTTTGTTTTATCCAGTAAGGCTAAAATCTGGTGACTGGGAGGAGGAAGCTGGACTGTTCGGGCTGCTAAAAGCAGCAGATGCAAATTATGAAGGAAAACCATACTGCTGAAAGAAAGGTGGTAGGTATTGTAAGGATTATGTTTTCAGATTTCAGCACACTAATGCAGAGCAACAAAAGATCAGCAGAGGGCCAAAGGTTAAGTATAGCATGAACTTTCTCAGTGGCTGTGCACCTTAAGATGAAAAGATAGCTCTGTTTATGACATCTGCAGACTACAATGCTTACCATTTTATACTTCCCTCCCACATTCTCTGCGGACAAAGAGCTGTGCTTGGCTTCTTGGGAAAAATCTACTGTTTCTTATTCCGTCATATTACACTCATAAACCCTGTCAGCAATAAAGGATGTATGTGTAGGCAGAGGCAGGGATGTGCAGCTAGTAAACTACATAATCGTACCGGAAAAGATACCAGCATTTCAGTCTTTCAATTGGCTCTCTATTCAGGAATCCGCACCTCATGGAGGTGAGGCTAATTCCTGGGGCAGGGGGTGCTCCAACTCAGGCAGACAGCCTGGCTGAGGTGTTTGCCCAGCATTTCCAGATGTGGAAAGCAGCCTCTCCTAACCAGCTGCAGGATTTACAATGCAGAACATGTGAGATTTTTTTTTTGTAGGATTGTACTGTAATAAAAGCAAACAAAAGAGATTAATCAAAACAAGTAAATTAGTATTACCCATCTTAGATGTTCTTTAATGCAAAGCCAATAGTTCTTGCCCTTTATGCACGTGCTCGTACAGTAACTAATGTACAGTGGCCATCAACAAATTACGGCTCGTGACACTTTTGCTGCTGCAATATTAAGCCCAAAGTCCTATGGTGAAAATATATGGGTTTTATTACCAAATTGTTCTTGTTTACAATTCTAATATCCTCTTCATTATCTACTTTTCCAGACATTTTAGGCAGTTCTGAAGACCTGGGGCAGCACTAGTCCTGTCATAAAGAGAAATTAATGTTGTTAAAGATGGCCTGGCTGCCCTCTGGGACAGCTGAAGATGTGAAAATATAAGGTTCTGTTTTAAAGATGAAAATGATTAAAGGCACAGACACCTTGCTCTTAGTGCAGCCACTAAAACTTTTAATAAAATACTTNAAGGACTAATAAGCGTAAAAAGGACCTCATCATTATAAAGAACCTATTCGTCTCAGCAACAGCTCACTTAATAAAGACTGGATGATAGAAAAACCAGTAGAGCTGTCTCCAAATAGCCAGTAAGCTAATTAGGTGCATTGTAACAGGTAGCCCTTACAAAAACTGACAGGCTTAAGCCAGCATGCCACAAATACTTAAGAACATCGTGGCAGATGTACAGAAGTTATTGTATCCTCTTCAAGGCTGTTGCTGCTGCCACAATTTTATAAGCTTACGCACCTCAAGCCC
>VYZV01042769.1:39337-51728 GCA_013401275.1 Pandion haliaetus
TGGCTATATGAGTTTTTTTATTGATTCTTTATAGCTAAAATTTCCAACTTTGAAGCAAAACAAAACAAGACAAAACTCAAAAAAGAGGAGGTGATGATGTGAGATGCAGACAATAAAAAAATCTCAGTGGTGTAAAAGAGCAGCAATGCTGGATGCTAAAGTGTCTCAGAAATCAAACAAACAAAAAAAGAGATCAATTAAATAAATATAATTCACAAAGCTCCACAGTCAGTATAAACATCAAGCAAGCAACGTCTCTTGTCGGCCCATGAAAGGAGAACTTTCTGGCCTCACCAACCACATACTGACATTTCCACATTTCTTGTATTTCTTATAGAAATAAAATGCTAAGAGATAACAATGTGAACTTACTAAGTATTAATAAAGTTCTTCAGGATGCTATGGAGCATAAAACCACTGAAGGTGATTTAAAATATAATTTTAAATGATGAAAAACATACACAGTTTTCTAGCACATTTTTACACTAAAATAATATTCTAATAGTTCTTACATCAAACTGTATAAACAGAAGATCTAGTAGTAGTTGTACCATTAGCAGAGGTAAACTGCAGCCCCACATCAGCAATATGTGAAAAAATATATGCTTGATTTTGCGTTCAACTTCAGTAAATATACAGGAATCATTTGGTCACGTTAAATTAATCTCATGCACTTCTGCAATTACTTCTTTCGGAGCATGGTCTACAGGCTTCCATTATGCAAACATATTTTGGGAGTATTTTCTTGTGTGGTTTTGGTTTTGGTTTTTTTAAAGCAAAGCCATGTTTCCATATGAGAAGAGTGTTCTTTTGATATGTAGATATTGCTCAGCTTCAAGAAACTGCCAATGTCTCTGGTAAGATGAACAAAATTCTCTCTCAGGCTTAGGTGCTTTCCAGTCCCTTTCCACAGACAAGAAATGTGAAGTTCTCTTCATTGTGAATAGTGCATATTCTTGTGCTATTCCAGAGGATACTGTAGCGTTTTGACAAACCTTCTTATCTATAAATTGAGAAAACATAGTCTGTTCTGCTTGAATGCAGCATAAGGCAATTTTACTTGTTNTCCCTTCCATTCTGTCATGCAATACTGGGCAGCGGGATCATGTGTCCTGACTTATAAAAAGAGGAGAAGGGTGCCTCATTCCTCACTTTCGTCCATATATGATAATCTAGCTCCAGATTAAAAAATAAGACAGAAATGAAAAAAACTGTTCTCTTCTCTTCCTGAAATCTGAGCGATTTCTTTTTTAAATTGCTCTTCTGTTAAAATTGTGGCACAGATGAGGTCTGGTCTATAAATTCTACCAGCAGACTCCTTCATCATCCTCAGACTCATTTTTTGTGTTGTTGATGTTGTTCTCAGAGGCTGGAACAAGTGTCTAATTGATTACTTATAGAATGAAGAAAGACCTAAACTGGAGGAGTGATGCCAGAATTTCTGCACTTCAATGTTATCTTTAAATCTTCTTGGTCTGCCTTTTGGCCTGCATTTTTTATTTTATTTTTTTTTAAGCAAAGATTTTGCACCCAAATTTGCTACTAATTTAGCTGTTTCATTCCCCTTTTATTGCTCTCAGTTAGATTTCTTACATCTGGACCCTGTATCCCAGGTGTATTAGATCATATTAAAAGCCTTCTTCAGCTCTTTGTTCTAACATGTGCTCCCTCAGCTGTAAAAGATACTGCACAGCAGTAGCACTTTGAACCAAAAGGTCAAAGAGCTTCCTGAATTAGCAATGGTCACTGCTGGTCTAGATACCAGATTATTTGTTGTTTGGATTTACCTGAAGTCTGCAGTTTGCCTGGCTGTTATAGGAATTGTATTCAAAGGATTATTAGACAACGTTCATATCATTCAATCTCTTGTTAAAAGACCAAAATCTGAAGGTAAGCCTGCTCTGTGGCTTTCTAACTTGTCTGACTTTAATTGTAAAGACAAACCCTTTGTAAAGGATTGCAGAGGGGCATTCAAACATTGAAAGTTTGGTTCCACTGTATCTGAGGACTTAGGTCTGATTCAAGATGAGAAGGGAAAGGAGGATTACAAGCTTAAAGCAAAGATAAAAATAAGTTTGAAACAAGCTTACTGGAAGAAAGAGAAACAAGCTTGTCGTGACCTTGCCACAGGGAAGAGAACAGGTTTACCAGGGGTTTCCAAGAAAGCTAAGACAAAGGCCACCTTGAAATTGTGATCCATTTGCTGCTTTAACCTGCCCCAATTTTAAGTGAGTCAGTTCTGGTTAAAGCATTTAGAAAGGGTGAAGTTTGATTTCTTCTTAAAAGTGCTATCAGTTCTTTTGTAAAAACAAAAGCAACCTGTAGCTAGATTGATTTAATGTTTTTCTATCTTTGCAAAATAGCATGCTTAACTTTGCGGCAACCACAGCTGCACAGATCTGTGATGTATAGTAACAAGAAAATGTATCAGTATCCCACATTTCTGCAGTACCAGAACTCTATAAAAAGGGAGGAGACAGAGGGGTAAACAACAACAAAATCCTCTCATTTAATCTATGCTACTGACTGACTTTTCTGTTGACTTGGATTAATCAGCTACAGTTGTTGCATAGAAGCCAAAGCAGGGGTAAAATGTCTAACTAGACTTTCCTCTGTATTTCTGATAAACATAGTAGGCTGCCTTGCCAGCAACAGAAACATATAAAGTTCAGTTTCTTTCCACAGTGAGATAAGAGGATCTTAACCAGTGACTGTGAGCACTGCGTTTCCTATTTCACGCTTAGTGCATAAAACTTTGGTTAACTCTCTTCGTATGTCATGGACTCTTTAACATGAAAGCTGCCACTACTCCCCACTCTGGAATCTAATTCTTTTAGGATATTTCTTTTTTTTTTTTTTAATAGGAGACTAAAATAGTTTTGCAGTAAGGTGGAACAACTTCTTTTTTTTCTTTTTTTCTTTCCCTATGTTAATATTTGCAGATGCACTCATTACACCTGCAGATGCTAGCCCTCTTATCTGCCAACTTTCCCGGCTTTGAAGTTGCCATCCAGAGCTAGGAGGGAGGACTTCTGAAAAAACAAACAAACAAAAAACCAAACCAACAAACAAACAAAAAACCCACAGTCTGTGGCTGAGAACTTAGTACTGCTTCCACGTGTAATTTAGCATTCAGCAGCTCCCTCACCCTTCCAGGTTCTCCCTGCTTCTGGTACCAACAAGTTTCTATGCTTGTTGCATCTTCACTTCATTTTCCTTGTGGGTGATACCTCTTGGTTCCAGGCCATATACCCATCATGATAGCATCCTTATTTTCTCTCCCTGGGCAAGATTGAATACAGGCAGATATTTGAATATAGGTGGCATAAGGAAAAGCAGTAACTGAATTTGGAAATTTCAGTGGGGAAAATAACTAGCTGTTATATTAGTAAGATTCAGGGCTCCTCTTCCAGATATTGGTGTGGTTAAATGAAATTCTGGTCCAAATAAATCAGAGACAAAACTCTATTTTCTCAGATTTCTGCAGTCTGGATTTTGCCTATAGCTATCACTGATCATAAACAAGATGCAAATAATTGTCCCAGTAATTTCAGAATGTTTGTACCTTTACTCATTTTACTGCTTTAGATCTATTCCCTCGTTCTCCTCATCTCACGCTCCCTTTTGTGCTTTCTTTAATATCAGCCCAATGACTACAATAGTCTTGTAAAAACCTGATCCAGAAGGAAAAAGGGAAAGTGACTATCAAAGCTAATCTCCTATTTAAAGACACCTCATCCATTTCTACCTATAACTATTATATCCTTATAGCCATATATTCTCAATAGCTATATATCAACTGTGAATACAAAGTAGGTGGATACAAATGAGCCATATTTTGCATGGCTAAGCCACCTGGGTCCTCTGGTCAAGGTTGAACTGGGCTCAATGGTTACACTGTCTGTTGTAATAAATTAGTAGTGCTTTTGTGCTGTGCCTCTAGCTGTAATAAGGATATATGCATTATGGGTGTCACCCTGTCTCTGAGGACAATTTTAATATAGCTTAGGCAATAGCCTAGCTAAATAAACAATGAACCAGTCACGATATAGAAAAACAGTGTAAGCTCCAGGGTATGGAGCTTAGCAAGGGAAAAGAAAGAACCAAACAAAACATTAAAAAGATTAGCAAGCAACAATAAGAGAGACACTTATAACACCCTAGATAATGTAGGGTAGTCATTTGGTATTGCTGTTTGAGGATCTGATTCAGCAAGGCGTATAAAGATAGATCTAACATTAAGCACTTGCTTAACCTTTGTTAACCAGATTTGAGTACCAGAAACATGCTAAAAATTAAAGTCACTTTTAATTTTTTGATGAGTCAAGGCCTGGAGCTTCAAAGTACAGCCCTAATAAACAGAGTGATATTAGCAATCTAAAGTACCGCTACTATCACCACTGCCAATGCTCAGCTAAAGCTGTGGTCAACAGTGTGATGAGAGAAAATCTAGAATGGATGAAAATGAGAGTAATGTGATCAACAGTGGTGCATAAATAGCAGGCGTTCCTGACCAGACTATTTGGGCCTGTCTAAATTTTGATTCTCACAGTGAGAATGAAACTTAGCCATTTGGCTCCTGTCTTCACTTCCCTGTAATTAAGTCCAGGTCTCACTGGACCATAGTGTGGCCTCCACCTTGATCTATGACTTCTGATCAGTCTGTTCTCAGAGAGTGCTGGATGTAATGTAGTTTTGGATATCACCTACTGGTGGTCTAACCAAAAAGAAATCCCAGTAAAAAATCATACAATCATAAAATCACAGAATGGTTTGGGTTGGGTGGGACCTTCAAAGATCATCTAGCCCAACCCCCCTGCCATGGGCAGGGACATCTTTTACTAGACCAGGTTGCTCAAAGCCCCATCCAACCTAACCTCGAACACTTCTAGTGATGGGGCATCCACAACTTCTCTGAGCGACCTGCTCCAGTGTCTCACCACCCCCATCGTAAAAAAATTTCTTCCTTATGTCCAATCTGCATCTACCCTCCTGCACTTTAAAACCATTACCCTTTGTCCTCTCACTACAGACCCTGGTAAAACATCTTTCTCTGTCTTTCTTATATGTCCCTTTTATATATTGAACAGCTGCAATAAGGTCTCCCCCGAGTCTTCTCTTCTCCAGGCTAAGCAGCCCCAACTCTCTCAGCCTTGAACAGAAATATGCTCTTAGGTCACAAATTAATGCCATAGTCCTTTCCCTCTCACAAAATGTCTTCTTCCTCTCTGATCAAATGCAGGGCATTTCACAGACTGGGAGAGGAGAGCCTGATAGGTCTGGATTATTGTGTACAAAGTTTTGTAGGTCAGTTCAACCAATTTGCCTCATCAGCTTAGTCTTTTGTTCATTCAGGATGTCTCTGTACCTCCAAGCAGTGTGTGATACCTAATGAGGCTTATCTGTAGCATGTCACTTAAACCAGCATTGAGTAAAGAATTATGAATTTTACTGTGTATATCCTTAAAACATTCGAGTGTCCCACAAATCTAAACTAATTAAGCTTTGCAAATACTTGTATGGAGTGGTATTATTTTTATCTTTTTTTATAGAAGGGAAATTAAACCACAGAGGCTTTAAGTCAAGGAGTCGAGTGTCCATGAATTTTGGTTCCCAGAATGAGATGCTTAGATCCCAATTTCCCAGGACATTCACTATTTTATAACACTTTACATGCTTTTACAGCATGTTATTTACAGCATTCCAATCAGCCACAGTTATGTTTGTGAGACCAAACACTTCTGCAAATGTGAAAGCTATCAAGTAGATTACAAGGAAAATGAAGAGCACATTCAGCAGTCAATTGTAAAAAGTTGAAGTGACTTTCCTAGCCCCATACAGACATTCTGGTAGGAGGCAATTTTCCAATGGGACATTTAAGTGCCTTCCTAATAAAACAACCTTTTCCTTTCTTGAAATCCAAGCCTCGTTTTCACATGCCTTCAAGCTTCTTCAGAAATTTCATTTTTTTGCCTCACCTCTACATGAAAAATAAACATTTTTTGTGAGTGGAATTCATGGTATTTGCTAAGAGCAGAACATGAGACTGTGATACTCCATGTTCCTAGGATACTGGGGCAGGCAGAACAGATGGCTGTAGATAGCTAAACTCAAGGTCTAACACTGCGGGAGGAAGTGGCGTGCAGGGCTTGTGTTTGTGCTAATGGAAGGGTGAATGGAGCGGTAAGGGACAAGTCCCAGAGTCACGCAGCATCTGAAAGTAAGGGAAGACAGACAGTGACCTCACTGAAGCATGGCAGTTCAAGGGGACCCTTGTGGGTGTAACTGGAAGGTGTCCAAGCTCCCAGGTGTGGCTGGGAGCCTGGTGGTCATATTCACCTCCACTCTGAGGTTAGGCAGGGCACTGGCAATGTCCGGAGCATACCTGCTGGATCTGTGGCCTCTTTCCCCTTCCGAGTGCTTTGGCTGCCTGTGCTCGGGGTCAGCTGCCATGCCTGGGTCAAAGCTGGGGGAGGAAGAGCTGTAAGGAGCCTTGTCAGACACTCCCTGCTCTGCTTGGAGTCCTCACCCTGGGTCCTTGCCTGAGCAGCACCACAGCCATGCCTGTGCCCAACCTCCTACCTCCTGATCCTGACCTGATGAGCTTGCTTTCTGGCTTGACCCTGGACCTGGCCTCATCACTAGGGGTGGTGGCTGTGATCCCTGGTCTGAGGCTGACCTTGGTCCCCATTGCCAGGCCCTGCCCTGATCTCCCAGTTGGGCATAGTGGGATGGCACTCCATTGGTGTGACACTGACTTGCCAGCCTGGCTGCCACCTGTGGCCCCCAGCCTGACTCCCTTCATGGAGCAGCCCCCTCTGCCTTCTCCCCAGTGGGCATGCCTGACACTTTGGTCTCACACCTTTTGCTCCCACTGAAAAGATCAAATGTGTGAGCCAAACAGGAGGCACATTTCACTCAACAGAGATCCCATAGGCAGACAACTGAAAGACCAGATCTCCGAGGGACATGCCATGGCATCACCAAAGGTGTCTACATTACCCAGGATGACTGCACTTGGTGTACAATCTGTACTTTTTCCTGATTTCCCATTGCTGTATTCACTGGTAGTCACAGGACATCTCATTCAGTGAAAATTCTTGGTGTGCAAAACAGTAGATTTTTTCTTAACTTCTTTCTTGGAAATGACTGTAGCTTTTGTATTTGAAATTGTCCCCAAACATGCAACCTGAGGCAGCTGTCTGGCATGAGACACTTCTTCCTGAACAGTTTAAGTCTAACAATACAATAAGCAAGATTTTATTGTGGAGGTTGTTAGTCAGTCTTAAGTATAGGCATCATTTTCTGTGTTGCCTATAATAACAGGTAGTACTTGTACCCATATATTAAAGGCTGCTGAAGAAAAAGAGTGCACATGTTAAAGCATCACCTGATCCAAGAACTGTGAAGCAATCTCTTGTATTAAAATCTAGTCTAAAGTAGCCTGTAAACGACAACATCAGAATACAAACTTAGACCTCTTTCAGGAGGCTTTCTGTACTTATTTGTAGGAATCTAGCTTATGACATAAATAGATTAATGCCATTACATCAGAGAAATGTTATCAATATCCCCAGAAATTCACCCAGCATTTACCTTTTAGAAAGCCTGCCCTACTCCCTGCATAGAAACAGCATGTCTTCATGGATATTTTAATATATTACATAGGCATGATACACAAAATACATGTAAGATGCCTGTTGCAGCCAGTGAGGTGAATGAATATGTTATTTAAAGGTAGATCATGACACTCACATGACTTTCAGATTTTATGTGAAAGGCGAGGAGGTTATTTTTTCCCAGCTCTCAGGAAGGAATTGTGTTATAAAATTAAAACAAAAGCTGTGAGACACAGGAGATAGCAATGATGCCAATTTGTTTTATTATACATACATCCATGAATACTGCTTACTCTTCATACAAAGAATTTTGCTAAGATCATGTAGTACAGTCATAGAAAGTTTTGTGGAGGCTTCTGAATGTGGCTGAATGTGTAGTTGCAACACTCTGGCAACATATCCACTTTTCATGGAATTATACCTGCTTTCATCTGGCACCTAAGCAGAGTATGTGAATAAAAGAATTAGAGACCCAAGGCAGATCAGTAATGCCTTGTTACGAGTAAGTGTCCTGTTTTATGTGCCTGATGTCAACATCAGAGGAAGCTCACTGCTTCAAATTCATTGTGCTGGTTAGCATGAAAAGCTGACATGAAATGGAAAAGTATTTGCTTTAATAGCTGACAAAGTGAGCTGTGGGCAGCACTGAAACAATTCCACACTTCAAAGCACAGCCTTTGAGAGGACAGAGGGACAGCCTGCTTGCCCTAGCACAACCTGCCAGTTCAGCAGATCCCTTCAGTCCAGCCAGAGCCTACAACTACAAGCAAGGAGAGCGGAGTGACCCAAATGTGCTCAGTGTTACCACTGAGCCGACTGAGCACGTCTACCATAGTTGGTAGAAAGCACCTACATTATAGTCAGCTCCCCAGGAAAATGAATCATACTGGTTCCTTCTGATAGGAAAGAAGGATGCAACTTCCCTCTTTTCTTACAGGGAGAGAGAGGAGTGAGGCACTGTGCCAGAGCTTGACAAACAACTACTGCAACCTGTAAGCATCTTTCCTTTTACAAAAGGCCTACCACAGATGTGGAAGAGGATGGCAACAACGGTTGTCACACCGAGGTACCAAGAGTACCTCTGTGTAGCATGGAATAACACTGGGAATAAGTAGATGTGAATCCAACAAGTGATGTAATTCTATCAAAATAATACTTTGCCTAGGTTAATTAGTCCTGTATTTTCAAGCCTCTCGCATTTATTTGTGCAGAGTTAGCTTGTTCATCCCTGTATATATCACACTGTAAAACGGAGGAAAATAGTAAATGGGAGAGAATATGGAGAGAGTGGAATGCACTCCTGGGAAAACCAGGTATAAAGACTCAAGTCAGGTCATGTACATGCAAATAACTATCTACGTGCAAACAGACACAGATGTCAGGGCCAAAGTACTCCTGGCAAGCTTTTTAGAGGAGGCTACTGATGAATAAATTTCCTGGTCCTCTGCAGTTTGTGGGCAGCAATGATTCATTCATCCCCAGTACTGAATTGCGAATAAAACCAGTTCTTTAGGGAATAAAAAATTTTATGAAATTTTATGAGGAACTACCTAGGCAGTCTTCTCTGAATAAACCACTCTCCTTTCAGGTGGAAGAAAAAAAAAATGTTGTTTGTAATCTTCTTAAACATCTGCTCCCTTGCCCACTATACACTGCTAATGGCAGCACTGCCAGACTGAATGGTGTAAAATTCATAGTTTGTGCCTCCAAATCATGAGATTAGTTTATGTGTCATTAGATTTCTTTTTAAAGTTTTGGAGTCAAGCTACTTTTCCTTCCAGGATCTGAGCCGTTAGTGCAGTTGAATGAGTAGCAGTTTCTGAATATTCCAATAGTATTTTCTGAATAATTTCCTATTCATAACACACATTGGGAAATTGCCAGCCTGCTGATGAATTCAGTGTATTTGAAAAGTGAGGCAACTTCTCCAGAGAACCAGCTGCCATTTTGCCATACAATGCTTTAGCTGCTAGAAAATAAAATAAAAGGTGGACTGGAACCCAAAGTCATCTTAGTAGATTAGTGCTTCATTGTCTATCACTTTTATGAAACAACATTTTTGAAGTCAGATATCATAAATCATTATTGATTTTCTCAGAGAAAATTTTGTTCAGGTCTTTGTCCATGACCTCAGAATGCATTGCAGATGAGAAAAGAAAGCACAGATTTTCCTGGACTGAAAACTGAACAGCAGGAAGCAAGTATGGTGTTACAGCCATGGAAGCTGTACTCTTTGGTAGCATTAATGTTATCTAAGCAAAGACTGCAGGATAAAGGCTTTTATTACTAAGTGCCAATGATATTAGTGATTTGGATGAAATGTAAATATATTGTACTGACAATAAATGTATTTTGCTAACATAGTGGTCTTCTTAACTAAGGTAAGTTACACTCTGGAAAAAAACCCTGTTTAAACATAGGTAGAAACGATTTCATGCACAAGTCACTCAGGCTTGGAACACACTATTTATGGAACTTTAGTTCTCCTGTAGAAAGGGCATTTCTGGGGTTAACTTGGCCAAGGAGATAAATTTGTTGCTTGCATTGTGCACTTCTGTGAAATGCAAATACAGAAATACAATAGGATGCAGTTTTCATGAGTGGTGTAGTGTATGACAAAATCCCTTTTCAGTGACTAAATAGCAATTCAATAAATGATCCTGCTAAAGGGAAGGAATTTATTGTTTTTAAAGGTGAGGTGTGTGAAAGCTTCTATTGTACTTGATTTCCTCCACCTCCTTTTTTCACAACATAGAGTTAGAGAGTGGAAAAATATAATTAATAGTTTGGGATTTCTGAAGCCCTGACATCAGAAAAAATCTTGCACAAACTGGCTTGTCTCCACCAACAAAAAAATTAAATTTCAGAGGAACCTAAAGGAAGATTTAAACCTTTCATTATGGGAAACAATAAGCACTATTGAAATGTCTGTCTTGCCACAAATAAATGATCTAACATATCACTTGGTTAGGAATGGATGATTAAACTCCCTCAGAACCTGATAAGCTCTTCCCAAATTCAGCTCTTCTAAAAAGGTTACAAAAAATACTTTTATCAAGCAGCTGATAAAAAGTGAAAGGAAATCATTGTCAAAGGGTGTTATTGAAGCCAATTGATTATTGGTTCTTTAGCAAGGTAAGATTTGAATATGAACAATGAGAATACTCAGCACCTCATTAAACAGAGAAAAATGTGGTAGGGTTGTGCACCCTCAAGTGTCAGTACAGAAGCCAGTAACTAACTGATCATGGTTAAGAAACTTCATAGACAGAGTTATTCATAATCGTCCATTGAAGGACTTCAATATCCCTCTGAATCATGTTCTACCTATCAGTCAGAAACACTGTAAAGGACTGAGCTGTCTCTGGTACAGTGTAGTACTTGATATTTCACATTCCCTAAAACCTGTCTCTGTAGTCAAGAACCATACAATGGGGTATTCATTGAGCTTGTCCTGAAGGCAGAGAAAGATGGCCATTTGGGCTCACTTGCATAAGGTAAGTGAACATGTGTGAGTTGGTTCAGGCAAGGTTTGTGTTGGGTAGAGGTCTACAGCTCTGCCAGAGCCCTTCTCCCTCCCAGCTAAAAGCCCATGCCTGTGGTGCACCCTGAAGTCATCAAAAGGATAATTAGTAGCAGCTTAGTTTCTGGATTGCCCTTCATCTAAGTCCTTCAATGTATGCAGGGTAATTTCAGTAAGAATGCAGCCCTTACTGTTATTTTCCATTCCCAGTTATAGCGTATATATGAATTTGGGAGCACTCTCTTTTACCCCAGAGGACCTTGAATTAGGTCTTCTAGAAGTACTCACTACATGTCTTGTTTTCATCTGGGTTTAAGGTTAATAGGTCTAGCAATAATTTATTGCTCAAATTTCTAATTTCTGTACAGATAGAAATCCAGCAATATGTGAATATAGAGCTGGGGCATAATTTCCATATGTGATGAGTTTTTATAAAAGAAAAAGTATTTGGGGCTAATTTATCCTTCTAAAATATAAATGTTGCGATTAGCACTGGAATTACTTCTTACAGTTAAAAAATAATTAAATAATGAGGGAAAAAAATGTTCACTCACTGCATAATGAATCCATCCAACAGGGCACAATAGACACAGTCATATTAAAACCTGGATCATTACCCTTCTTTTCCTGCAATTAAGGGCTCCACAGGATGTGGATGTTCCACTGATATCAGTCAGTCTAATAACACTTTAATTATTTTTAAAAGTCAGATAAGACATGCAGAATCTGAAATAAAACTAGCTCAATATTGTCACACAGACACATCGGCTTACCTTCTCCCTGCTTGCATACACTTTCAGAAAATACGTGAGCAGAACATGAGTGCAAGTACCACATGCTCTAATGCTATCTTACTGAGAAGTAACCCTGTGTCTATCATGTCATTTGTTTCCTTTAACTATTCCTCAGGGATTAGTTTGACTAGCCTATTGCTTCATGTTTGGATAATGTGGCTAATCCTTTCCAGTTTCATTATTCTAATCACTTGCAAGCTGGCTCCCTTTTGCCTGACTATATGGCAGCCAGACAGTGCTTCTTTCCTTTGTAAAGTGGCATGCACTGAAAATGCAGAACACCTTTTTTGTAGCCTCTATTTAAAAGCCAGGTTTGGCAGCTGGTTTAGTGTATGTTTCAAAACTACGTAGACAGAAGGCCCTTTGGGAGATGATGCTTTGCATCAGGCTGTCTTCTTAGATCAGTGCAGATTTTTTAGATTTTCACTTCCAATTGCATTCTATCCATAATTTCT
>VYZV01042770.1:13148-32364 GCA_013401275.1 Pandion haliaetus
AAGAAATACCACTTTTACTATATATATATATATATATATGTATGTATAAAAAACCCCCATATGTCTTGCAGGAGATGAGTATTGGCATAGAGCACAAATGAACATCAGCTGCAACTTTGAAAACCAGTATTAAGTCAGGCTGCAAATGTTTTGGTGAACAATGGAAATGAATATTGTAAATGGTAACTGTCAGAATAGAAATTGGTAAAGGCATCTCCACCCCCACACCCATTTAAGTCATGGCCCTATATAATACTACAATCCCTCCATCATTTGTACACAATAAAGGTTTTATTTGTAAATTTGCTCTGTACAATGTATCGCTGGGTTGCCGATTTTACCGAATGAGTTATACAATCCACAGTGAGAGCACAGCTATACCTGCGTAAAGCACATTTTTGCAGCGTAAGTAACTCTCCTCTCTATGGAAGAATGTGAGATGGGGATGCACTCTTTCATCAGTCCTAATGGTCTCAGGCAGGGGCGAATGGGGAAGCAAGCTCCTGGGGTCTTGCACCCTAAGCAGACCAGTGCCGCTCACGTCGTGTAATGCTGTAGGCAGCGCCTGCGTCAACTGCTCCCCCAGCCCGTGGGGACGATCGCATGCAGATGGGCATGGACATGGTGGCACCCACACCCACACCGACATGTCCTGCAGGAGCAGCGCTGCTGGCTGGAAGAGGCAAAGGTCCAGCTGCCCCGGCTGGGTCTTCTCCTGGCCGCTGCCCCAGCCACGAGTTGCAGCGCAAGCTTCCCCCAGCTGCAGACCAGACCGTGCAGCCCTGGGTGGTGGCTGCGCCTGGACTCTGCTCAGAAAAACCTCCTCGGGGATGCTGAGTGCTGCCAGCAGTGTAGTGCAGCCTGGCTCCTTGCAGTTGGGGAGCAAAGTTAGCTGGCTTTTGGCCACCTCTTTCACAGGAGCCCAGCTGGGGACTAAGGGTTCCCTCCGCAGAAACATAATTCTCTGTGGCTTCCTTGTAATTTGATCTATAGCTGTCATGAGTGAATGCTGCCTGTACTTACCAAGATGCATAAAATAGCGTGTATAAGGACGTCCCTTGTTAAGGAACACCCATTGTTTAACTGTATTAAAGAATGGAACGAATCATGATATTTATACAGAGAGCATTGCACTAAATCCCTAGCATAAAAATATTTTGTGTGCAGGCCTCAACTGCTAATTGATTTTATCTTGCTGTGCTTTATTCAGCTTTTTCTATGGCAGCCTGAAATAAACAGCAAGACTTCAGTTTTGTTCCCTGTCGAAAACTGAATTCTGCATGCTTGCTTCATGGGAACCATCTAACTGACTTTGGTGCCAGTATACGGAGCCCCTGCATGCAACCGGAGCAAGAGTTAATTCTCATGTACAGCACTGTGGTGTGGTAAATGCTGACTTAAATACAGCTAATGATATAATTAATGGCCAGACTGGTTGCTTTTCATTATCTTGTTCAGCTAAGCAAACACATTTCAAAGCTCTGAAGGAGTCAGTCGACGTCCAGAAAAGTTGATTTACCAGTAACAGGCAGCCAAAGCTGTTCTGTATCCCTTTCAAACAAATAACCCTTTCCAAAACTAAGTAAGTATATGAACTACTTCCTGAAAGAAATGTGTCTGTACAATGAAAGACTCGAGTCGCAAGATGGTTTCTACTGCTTTTTCTCCTTTACCCCTTCAGGTTTTCTATGCAATGTCAGCAATTTTAAATCTTAAAAAACCCATCAGATTATAAATGATCCAGAAAACTTCATTACAGCTTCTAATTTGTACCAAACTGACCATACAAATTATCTAGTATGGAAGTGAAACAGCTACAGTGGAAATGTCACGTCATGCTATTGTGCAAATTAGGAAGCATCATCAGAAGCTGATTTTAGTTCCCTTTTAACTAAAATACTCATTTCTTCTCCAAAATTTATGTTCTTCTTTTTAAAAACTCAATGAAGCACCTTTTGCAATTAGTTATATGTATTCAAACCAAAAGGCAAATGGCTCTGTAAGAACAGCTTTACCCTAGTGTAGTATGTCGGCCCTTTATATGGGAAAAGTTGGCTCTGTCTCCTTGAGATGTTTCCATTTTGCTTTTCAAGAACCACCAAACACCATCAGTTTGAACAATAAAGCACTTCTGACATATTTCAAGTAGGGAAACCATTAAATTAAAATTCTCAAAATCACAAGTCATTTTTTGAAGTGTAGATCATTAAGTTTAATTGTCCCTTACAAGAACTGGGCAAATCAAGCTCTTAAGATTTTAAAAAAAGATCCAGCTGCTGAGCTGGAGGAAGATATAACTATACACATTATTTTTTTTTTTTAATTGCACAGTAGTAAAATATACTGTGTAGCATTTTAGACGACTATTAAATATAACCCTCTGACCGTTTTTGAAATAGAGACGCTGCCATTTCCTTAGCATTACAAAATAATTTAGGCAACGTATATCTGAGTTATTAGAAAATTTTTGTGAATCCTAAGACTTGTAATAATTATCCTTCTCAGGAACAGTATTTTATTTTATAAGGGTTTTAGAACTGATGCGTGCAGCACAACAAAAGTAATCTGTGTGAGGTTTTGAAGACACTGTGAGCAAGACAAGAGCTATGGACAGCAAACTAGAAGGTTAGCAACCCCACCATCGTAACGCTAGTCTTTCCCTCATGGTGGGGTCTGCCCAGCTGCTCCCTGGATTGCTATAGCAGTAAGGGTGTCACGTCTCGGTGAAGGAGCTTTTCTCACAAACTCATAGGGCACCTTAGACTGCCACAAGCAAAACCCTTCTGCACAAATTTTGGGTCATCCTGGGCAAAACGTCTGTCTCGCAGCTCATTACTACACTCTTTGGGAAGCCTCTGCCCCGTTGCATTTGCTGTATGCTATCAGTCCTATGCACAAACCCATGACCTACTTTCCAGCCTATCCTGATGTTTTTAGCATCCACAGTTATAAGACTAGAAAGAAAGAAGTCGGATCCAAAACCTTCCCTGATGGCCACAGAGAGGGAAAGGAAAATCTTTTGCAATGCTTAGTGCCTGACCCCTCTTAGTGCTGCACTAGACTTGTGAAACACCCATTGCTGTGCTAAGAACAGGGCAGAGCTCCTGGAGCACGCTGCTGCCCTGCCTCCTCGGCATTTGGGGTTAGCACTGCTCCTGGGACCTCGCTGTCCTCCAGATGTGAGGTGATCAACCTGGGGCTGACAATTTCAGAAGGTAAAAGGCCTCTGCATGGCCCAGTGCCAAAGTGAGCTCCAGCCCTGCAGAACAGATCACTTCTTTTTGACCCAGCAAGGCTGCATGGCATGGTCAAATGCCTCCCCCATCACTACGGGCCATCCCCATGCTGTGATACAGACTAATCATATGCTTATGTCCCACACCAGCGTGCTTCAAAGAGAGACACTGGCTAAACTCGCCCTCTCCTTGCCTTTTCATTTAAAATCTCTAGCAGTGGAGTAGGAGACACTCATGCTGCAGAGGGACATGTCATCTTCCCATCCCAGCACTCAAAAAACAGGTTCCCAAGCATCATTTAGCAGGTTAGATGGAACATGTAGCTGTACTCTGAATTGGCCTTCAATCCGCTTGGAAGTTCCCCTACGCCCTTCCTCCTCCATAATTGATCAGCCTTCTTCCTTTGGCCCCTCGGTGTGGGCGGCAGAAGCTGGGTGGGAAAAGAGCTGAACAAGAAGGGATTACTTCAGATGATCTGCCCCTAGCCCTGCAGGAAGAACAGCTAGCTTCCCCACACTCCTACCACATCTCAATGCCTCTTCAAAGAACACCCTTCACCCATGAATTATTTGACTTCAGAGCCAAGTTCCACTTCCCCAACTTTTATCCTTCCTTTGACCTCTCCTAGGTCTGTGCTTGGAAGCAACTCCTCTCTAGCCAGCCTGTAAGCCCATCCCAGCAGTTATAGCAGTCACCATCTTCTAGAGACAGGGCACAAAAGGGTGGTGTCTTCATCCTGCATGGGATAAAGGGGAGGGATAGACTTAAGGGCCTTCCCAAACAACAGTTAGTCCTGAGGAGACACACTGTGAAGCGCAAAAATACTCTATTGTTGTCAAGTGCAAACAAATTTTATTGGCCTCACACAGAGATCCTGCTGGCAAGGACTAAGCTCTGAAAGCCAATCCATGCTTGATAGCCTTCCAGGGACTCTCTGCCCCGCTGGGACACTAAAAGAAGAGAAAATATGTACACACAAGCCAGGCTTTCTAACTAGGCTCAGCCTACATTGCAATGTTCACAACCAGAAAATATTTTCAGATAGGCCACCCTTGTTTATCAGGGCCATTTGGATACCCTCAGAGTCTGTTCAGATTAAATGTACGTAGAGGTCCTTCTCAGGCAGTGGCATGAGTTGGGGTATTCTGAGAAAAAACAAACATAACACAAACAGGCTATGTTCCAGCCTGGCCCATAAAAACACCTGAAAGACAGAAAGGCCCCCATCCTTCTAAGGACCACACATCCTTAGAAACAGAGTAAACAAAAGCAACTGCCAATAGCCCTTCCCACCATGTAGTTCTGAGGCACAAATCCAGACAATAGGCTGTCTGTCTGTGCACTCATTAAAAAGCATCTGTTATTACAGGCTATGAAAACATAGACAGGGCACTCTGCCCCTAGAGATGAAAGCAGCCAAAACCAAGAAGCCCAGGAAGAGAACTTTACATCCCACAGCAGTCCCATAACACCCTTCTTCTGACCTCCATGCCCTTGAGCTCCATTGCTCCCTACAGCCACTGGTTCATCTGCCCCTGCATAGGGACACACACTGCCAGCGTTCAGGAAGCTGCAGCCTCTCCCACCGGTGCCTGCAGAGCTACGGGCAGTGCCACCACTGCAGCTGCCAGCCAGCTGCAGAGGGGACATGCTGGGACAATCCCTCCTCGTAGCAAAGCTAAGGAGCTATACCCTCAAATACCTGTTACCATCCCCCCTCCTTCCTCCCTGTGATCACTAGAGACCAAGGTCGCACTCTTCGCCCTTAGCCTGTCCTTCCAAGTGGCCTGGAGAAAGTGGTTGTAGACCCACATAACATCTACAAGAGCTGGGACTTTCTGGAAGCAACATGTGAAGTGTTTTGTGGGAAAGAAAGTGGACAAGGCAAGGTCTGTGCTGCTCCTACCCTTGCTCTGTTCATTCAACAGAAATGGGATTAGCTAGAAAGGACAGCATGGAAATATGTTTTTGAGGGACAGTGTAAAGAGAGCTTGTCCATCTCTTCATATTGTGTGCCCTAGAAAGGAAAAAAGAAGTGAATCCTTTCTTTGGCTGTTGCAATTATACACCATGGAGCAGTCAAACTGTCTACCTTCCTACAGGAGATGTGACAGCTCCCACGGCCAGAAAGCTGCATTCCTCTACTTTGAAGAGCAGACTTATAATTCATGAGCAGCAAAATCTAAAGGGAGCTATAAAGGTCTTCTCAAATAATATAAAAAGAAACAACAGCTACAGCCTCAATTATACATGGAGGCTTTGGATCTGTTTTTAGTATTTTCACATGATAAAAGGCATCAGCTGAACCAGAAAAAGATGACATGGGCCGGACGTTAGGGTGCATTATAGAAGATTTCTGTCACTGCCCAGCGCCAAGCTGTCTTGGCCATCAGCAGACCCATCCTCGGGTCAGGGAGGATTCCTCTTGCTCCTTCCACACCACACCCTCATTCAGGCAGTGTGGCGAAGGCGGGTGGGAGCTGCAGCCAGCCACTTCAAAGCAGCCAGCATCACTCAGAACTTGGCTCTGGTGGCCCAAAAGAAGGGAGAGCCCAAAGACATGCATTTTACCTTTCTTCCTTAACTGCTCCATTTTGTACAAGTCACATTAGTGGGTCCCTTCCAGTTCAGCCTACAGGAAAAACAATGATTTTCAACAGAAGAAAACTCTGACAGTTGTCAACGCTCACAGTTTTTCTCCATATAAATAATGGAATTACAGATTTATTTTTTTTTCCAAAACAGTGTAGAAAATTCATCAGGCAGTCACAAAATCCTCTCTCAGGCTGTTTCCCTTGTAAGGGCAAATGGCTTTTAAAAATGGGGGCTGAAGTGTAACAACTGGAAACATTTTAGTTCGAACTAGCATCTTATTAGTAGTGTACATGCACAGCTTAAGGGACACACTGAGTCCTTTCCTTCCTCCCAAATCTCTCTCCTTTTAATGATTAGCCTACCTATTACATTAATGACATAACAAGCTTTAAGCTTGACCTTTTCTCAATGACCATGCAAGAGCTCTATAATCTTTATTTTCCTAATGAAAAACATGCTGTACAGAAGTTCTGCCTGCCTCACCATATACATCACATACCATGTCCCAATTGCTCTTTGCCCTCCTCCAAAGCCCCATGGGATCAAGCTCCTCTTTGGTCCCTGAAGATTTATCTTCCCTACCCACCCTTCTCCCCAGAACTATCAAGGACTTGCATGAGGAGGATGCACGGAGAGAAGGGACCGGTCCTCCCTATCGCTTGGCTCCCTCCTGTTCCTTCCTCAAAGCAAAGAAAATAATAAAAAATGCCAATAGCATCGCCATCTGCCCTGGCTGCCGACAGCCAGAAAGGAGAATGAGAGTAACCCAGGCACGTACTCCCTGTCAGGCAGGCTCCCCTGTATTTTTAGCCAGGATTTTGCATACAAAACCACTCATACTTTCTCCGCATAGCACAAACACAGGGACTTCAGCCCACAGGGACACCCCGCACATGTTGCCTGCCTGAATCCTGCGTGTCAGGAGCACTGCTCTTCATAGCTGTGATTTGTCCAGGAAAACTGGACACAGATATTAATAAATCCAAAATAGTAAACTAGACACCTTAATTTCTACCTAAAGAAGCTTTCCATTTTTTTCTGGAAGTACTGTCATTCCACTACAGATTCCAAACCAGGAGCTCAGTCAGAAGCAGGAAAAAGACCATATATTCCTATTTTCTGATTTCCCAGCTTGTTAGTAGTTTTCTCTTTATTAGTTTACACATTTTTGCTTGACCTGAAGACTCCTCAAAGCAGCATGCTATCACAGCACTGCCTCCATTGCAGCTGTTTTCAAGTAGCCATTTAGTCAGAGACAGGGAAGATAATTAAATCTTTAAGTATTTCTTCCCAGCTGTTGAGAGTATTCTATCTCTGTGCTCCACACTGAAGGGAAACAGCCACAAATTAAATCTGCTTTTCCAGGAGGAATAAGACTAGTCTTTTACAACAACTGCTCAGTCTTCAAAAGAGATAAGAAGACCTAAAAAATAAGGTACCATATGGGTGTTCATCTGTAATGTAAGAACTGGTAGGTCTGTAGTACAGTTGGCACAAAGTGCCTGTGGTCCCTGGGCAAGCCTTCTCACATGGAGGTGTGTCTGAGAGAGATTTTAAAGACCAGGTGTAATACCTTAAAATTTGTATGGCTAAAGAAGAAAATACAGATGTAACTTTCTTATAGTGGTTTTCCAGGCTCAAGGGGATCTGGAACTGGTTTTGGGGCATTTCTGGAGAGCATACCATCACACAAGGGTGCAACACGACCTCCCTTTGCCTGCTCCCTCCCTGGAGGGGACCTCCCTGGTCTCCTTTCCCCATGGTGGAGCATTTGCTGGGCTGGTTTCCTTGTGAGTGCAGCACATTGGCTGGGGTGGGCGTCTGCCTGCAGCGATGGCTTGAGGTTGTCCTTCGTGTGTGTCCCCTGCAGCTGTTACACTCATGGCTGTAACACAACACTGAAGAAAGGAGAGGAGAGCCCTCCACAGTGTTTGCTGTGCAACGCTAGCACAATGGAAATTATGCTCTCATTGGTTTCCACCGCCTAACTAACACCTCAAGACAGAACGGATCCTGCCTTTGCAGTTGTTCCGTGCACGCAAAAAGCCCACATCTGTGTGAGCCACTATGGGCGGTCCACCTTTCCTCACCCCACTGAGGCTGGGTGACCTGATTTTCTGCCTTTTGTTAAAGTTTACTTAATAGATGTGGATGTCCCTCAGGAGGTAGTGCTGAGGAGCAGCTTAATTCCCTTTATTTCAGGGACTGTGCCTCACCTCTCAGGTGAACCCTGTGCAAGGTCAAAATAATTATGGTATTCAATGCCAATATGAGATGCAAATACAAGCAAAAGCATAATAGAGACTCTCACACATTCAGGCAATGTTACCTGCCCATAATCCCTTCTCTTCCCTCCAGATGCTATTTTCATTCCTGCATGCACTTCTGTTGTGAGTTTGTTTCTGCTGAAATAGATCTTTTCAAGTTTGGGAGCTGAAGGGCTAGATTTGCTGATATTCACAGAACTCATGAGGATGATCTAGGCTGAAACTGTTGCTGTGCTGGCTCTGGGCTGCCAAGCCACTGCATTCCCCACCCAGCAGCCAAAAGAGCTCCAAGCCTGCGTCCCAGAGAAGATTATTGCCTTCTTATTAGGAACATAATATTGTTTGGTATGTAGCCATAAAGGAGAACCTGAGCCTTAAGAGCATGAGAGAGACTGAAAGATTCCCCTCACACTTAACCTTAGCTGTATTTTCTAATTACCGTTTCACTCACATAATGCTATTTATTAGACTGGGGCTGAATAGATGCAACCAAGATCAAAATTTGATTCTTATTAAATTTCTGCAGCCAAGGGAGACAGAGTTTGTGGTCCCAGAGGATTGAGAAGGAATGGTCATGGAAACAAAAGAGTAAAAGCTGGGTCATAAAATAGCCCAAAGAATTTTTGTAGTTTTTCTTGAGTTATTCAAGGACAGGAGGATGATGTACATAAAGAATTGAGACCTAACTGAAAGAAGGAGGGCATTTAGTCCATCCCACATCTCGAACCCATTATCCTGTGAACCATCTTCATTGGAAAGGTATCTAACCTAAGGCTCTATATTTTTGATGAAAATGTTTACACAGCTTGCTATGACAATATCCATCTCTGTGTAACTCTACAGATGAAGAGTTCTCCATTTAGGCTAATTTTTCTCTGCTGCTTTTTTAACTTCATTATTTCTGTTCCATTGTCATTAACTAATAATAGGAATTTGATTGTAGCCTGTTCATTCAGTATCTCTTTAAAAAAATCAACAATCACGATCACTCCTGCTTCCCCCATCAAAATAAACAGTCATTGAGAGGCAATTATGGTTGCTCAAGCAATAGGCTGCCATAACAACAATTGAAAGGAGGACCTTTCCAGGTCACCCTGTCCCCGTTTTTTTGGCTTGTCTTCTCTGGAACACTTCATCTGCATCCACTGCTCAGATCTTACAGGCTTTCTGCAAGACCTTTCAAACTTTGCATAATGACTCTCAGAGAATGTTATTTTTGAACTGGCTGTAATGACAAACTGGTGAAGTTTTGAATACGAGTTGTGCACAGCTTCGAGTTTCACTGAACAGCTATTGCTAAAGTCTGTCATACTAGCACCAGAGGACTGATATTGCTAATGGACCTGAGTAGCTGTATTGGTTAGTGCTAGTGAAATTCCATGAATTAAGCTGAATAGAGGAACAGCTCTTTGTATGACAAGTTCTTGTGTTCCGGTGTAGATCAGTGTAACACTTATTAGGCTGGATGAGAAATGGGCCTGCTGCTTTCGATTCTGAGGTGGCTCAAGGCTTCCTTTAGCAAAAGCTTATTAGAACATTTGTACATTTAAAAATTTACCTTGTCTCTGGCTGTTTAGCAAATTCAGCTGCGGAAACTAGATAACCATGAGAAAGAGAATTCTACAGGAAAAAAAAACCATAATTATATTTTAATGTGTTTTATATATTTCATAGATTTAGTCCTTCCTTTGTGAACATTTGGTACCTACAGCAGGAGTTGTAATTCTCACGTTATCTACCTGGCCCAAATTTATCCAAGTAACTAAATTTTTTGGGCAATAGAGCCCCTCAGGGAGCCTATGTTTTGGCTGTTGGGCACATGAATAATGATATCTTGACGTCAGCTTTGGACTAAGGTGCCTAAAGAAGGACCTCCCACAGAACAGAAATGTTAAAGTCCTGTTCTGGAGCTGTTGCTGAAAAGGACTGAACTTAAGGCATAACCACCTCTTTCCCATTTCCAATCAGTTTACAGGTCTGCATCCCAGTCTGCAGACTGGCTTTTGTGGGTCTGATTCTCTGAGCTCCCAGGGACCATATTCAGACATCCTAAATTCCACCTAAGTCCATGTTTCCTCATGGTAGTGCTAAGCTCTCAGAGGCCTCTTGCTGACAAGAAACTGGGGGCTCAGGACAAGGCTAGAATTAAGGCCACCTGAATACAGCTCTGATGGCTCTCTGTATGAGGCTTTTACTACCTTCAGAGAGGGGGAGGCTGCCTAGAAGATAGGCACTGCAATGCCATTCTTACATCACCTTTGTCAATATCTTACCTCCTTTCTTGCTAGATGTCTAATAAAACAGTTTGTGGAATGATATCCTCGTAGATCAGTTTTAAAATAAAATAAAAATCTCATGTTCTAAAGAGGAAAAATCCCAAGCTGTTAGCTGGTATTACAGAAAATAAGAACCATGCAGTGTTATAGCTAGGGAGTATGTATGAGACTCTGAAAAACTCTGTATCAGAAAAATTCTGGATTTTTTTAAAAAACCAAAAATAGATATTGCTGGAGACACTGTATTTAGCACTTTTATTGTTCCCTAAGAGGAATACTTCAATAATTATCCTTTTTTGAGTCCTGTTATTCAGAGAAGAAGGATGATTTTCAAGGTAGGGTAAAAATAATGGTCTGCATAAGCTGTTTCTGAAGCCTTCTTGTCTCCAGGGAAGCACAGGTAATGCACAATTATGTGTACTCTTCCCTGCAGAAACTTCAGTGGTAGAATACTGATGGAGAAAGGGAAACAAACCCAGGCTTTAGAGAGAATCACATGGCGAAACTCAAGCCAACTGAAATACTTCCACGCTTTGCAGACATTTTCCTTCTGGAGCACTATTGTTACAAGCAGTATATTTTAATTTACCTAAATGAAGATTGTTTGCCTTTACCCTTTCAAAATTACACTCAGACTTTGTTTCTTCCATTTGAAATTCTTTGTTGCATACTTTGCTGTGTTCTTTGTTAGCTGGTACTTCATTGCCTAGCCTAAAAGACTAAAAAATATCAACAACGAGATAAAATTATGTTAGTATTGATCAGATTGCCCTGTATATTTAAAACAGAGTAAATGGGCTGTAAGGGACATCTCAGTCACTCAGATAATCAGAAGCTTTTGTAAACAAAATTCTTTTTGCTGTAACTATCAAAACATTAATTCAGGAAAGCTGGAACTGAATAAGTGGAGTTAACCTGTATTTGCCCTTCTCTTTACACATACATATATTTACAGAAAGTTTCTGTCTCTTTTGGTTGTGAAGATAACCTTTCAAGTATAAACTGAGGGGAATGCTGGCTTGAGTCTGGAGCCAAACACATGGAAACAATAACACTAGACATAAGCTGCCTTCATTCATCTCAGTGGGATGCTAGCAATGAAGTCTGCTTATGACAATGTAAAAGCCAGATTTTTTAACTATTTCACTGCTACGTTTTGGTAACAGAAAATCTAATGCAGCTGATCTATCCATCACAGCCTGACAGTCTTTTCCTTTGAAAGGATATGCCAAGTAGTATGACTATGTATTTGAAATATGTATATAACCCATCTTAATTTTTGCCTTGACCAGACTACACTTTATTTGACTATTTTAATAACTGATGTTCTGCATGTCACTCTGCTCTATACTAAATGCAGAAAAAATCCTTTCTTGAATAAGTTTTCTTTTTCAAGGAACTTTTTTCCCAAGGTTTGTTTTTTGTTTGGTTGGTTTTTTTTTTTCAGAAGGACAGTTGTGGCTGAGCAATCCAAGGACTAAACATAATCATCTTAAAGTGACAGATACATTTGTCCAAATGTCTGTCCGACCTGTGTTTTTTTCCCAGAGAGCAGTGTGTCAGTTCATACAGAGAGGGAATGAACACTGTGCACTCAGTCAGCAAACAGGGGCCTGGTGAAAGGAAGTTTCCTCTGGTTCTGTATAGGATTCACTAACAGGATCTGTAGGATCTGAAACCAGTCTGCCTTAAACCTCTGTTGACTGGGGTCTTTGGCTGTAGCTACCAAGCTGGGAAGAATGAGGTATGACCAACTTCATGGCTGAGCAGGAAGCTTCTATGTCAGAAAAGAAATGTTAGGGCAATGTGCTTTGTAAAAGAAAATAACTTCTCTTTGCAATGAAGTGCATCATAAGAAAAAGGAACTGTCAGTTGTCCTGTCTCTGCTGTACCCATGGAGGCATCTGCTCTTTCCCTCTGCCTGCCTCAGCTGGAAGCAAGGGCCCCCGCTGGGGACAGGAGCAGTGGTTCTTATCGCCTCCCTCCAGTTTGTATTGGGATTGACAGGAAACAAATATATTTACTAATATAATCCTTTTATGTTATTTACTCTCTGTTGCTATCTCTGTCCTCTTTCCTCTGTCCCTGGCAAGGGAAATGAAGCTAAAAGGGAACATGATAGCATCACTCCAAGGACTGGGCTGGGTAATAACATCAGAGGGATAGAACTTGGAGTAGTTAATGTTACAGCAGGTTAAAAAAAAAATGCATCCTGGATTTCTAAAAGATGCTGACTCTTCTTAATGATGAAGAGTCAGTCCTGTATGGTGTCTTGCAGTTTGTTCCTAAAAAATCCTCAATAATCCTTTGCTTCATTCTTGGCCATTGTTTCCAGTTGCATAAAATGTTCCATCCAACTCAGTCCCACTGGAAAATGAGGAGAGGTTTTCTTGATTTCAGTGCATTTGTGATCAAGATTGTAATGGAGATATTAATGGCTTTGTGGAAGTCTGTCCGTGCAAAAACGCTGGCTTTTGCTGAACCCCATGAAGCTGAACAAGTTGTAGCAATAGTAAGAAATATTTGAAATTACTTAGTCTTATCAGAGACATCTGGTACACTGGGTCTTGTTTCCAAAAGTTGCAAGTTCTTTCTTTTCTTTAGAATTTTTTCATCAGGAAAACTGCACTTTCTCCCCATCAAACTGTTTAACATAATTTATAATGATTACACATAAATGTTGTGGCATTCTCTTTCTCCAGCTGCAAGCTGCTGTATTTCAGAAAGTGTTTAGGTCTGTAGCAAGCATTCGTAGAAGTTTACTTTCTTAGAAATACCACTTACCTAATTTTTTTTTCAAGCAGAAAACATAATTGTGATCATTGTTTAGCTCTGGGTTTGTGTTTTTCTGAAGCCTGCTGTTGGTGGGCCTGGAGGAAGCTCTTTGGGTTGGATGGAAGATTTAGGAGATTCCCTGTTCTCTTCTTTCGGCTTTTGGTCTTTACATGTTACCCTCTGGAGATACACCCCCTGAATCCAGTTTAGCATACTGCTTTACACACATTAAAAAGTGAATGTCTGGATGACTGGGGAAGACCAGGGAGCTAGGAATGGGGTAGGATGCCTTCCTACACTTTGACTAGTCAGATCCTACCCCTCTAGCAAACCACTTGGAGCTCTTAACTGAGAGCTCTTCAGTAGCTTATGTGAAATATGTGGGATGTGCTCATCCTAAGTCCCAGGGGAAATACATCTGTCATCTGAGAAACACATGCTCCTTTTCACTCCCTCCCTCAACACAGATGGGCAGCTCGCTGGGACAGGGGGCTGTAAGATTTCACTTCCAGCTGTGATCTCTGTACAGGGATTTGATGGGTGGGTGATCCTCTTCTTGGGCTGCCTAGGGGCTGGTTGCTCACATTCAAACCCATGGAAGGGAGTAGCAGCTTTGTGAAATTAGCTGAAGCAGCTCAAAATAGCTGGTGTTGAGCACAGCCTGTTCAAAGCAGAACAGGGTATACTGATGGCACAATATGGATTTATATCTGTTGTTTTCTTTCAAATACCTCCTAGGGCTCTAGGTGGAGAACAGAAACTATCATTTCATAAACATTAAACCCACATTGTTCGTTTAAATGGGTAAATGCAGGCACAAATATCAATCCTAATAGCACAGACTTACTAGCCTTACACCATGTATAATTACAGTTGCACACCATTTGCAAGGAAGATTGTCTTCCCTGAGTTCCAGCTTCACTATTATGATTACTGTTATATACTTGGATAAAATGCCAGTGCTGACAGTGTTGGGAAGGTTCACACCTGTTAAACTGTCAATCAGTAAATGATTTTCTTGTCAATCTGGGTGCTGCTGAAAAGAGCCAGATCGACAGGCTTATTCCATTTCAGCTTTCTTTTTTCTGTTTCGTACTTCCTTTCTCAGTTGTTTTACTGGGCTTATAGGAAATTAAACTGTAAACTTGTCCACCTAAAAGGCTTTCTTATAACAGTGCTGTGAGTCCTGGCTGAAATTGTTGGGAGAGCAGCATGTGTGTGCGTGCATATACACACATACACACGTATATGGGTGACTAAAATCTCATCCATAATACTGTGTTTTTTCTATTACTGTGACGGTAATAGTAAAAACCTTCAACTTCTCTCTAGACCATTAAATAAGGTAAATATAGCAATGTGGGGTTTTCCTTCAGTCTCTCCACCCTTGCCTGCAAATGTGGTTTGTCCTCAGCAGTGAAATACCTACCACTTTCTCTCAGGGTGGAAGGAATTTAAAGCTCTGGAAGTTTTGGAGCTGTTTTTCTCAGGAAGATGAACATCATCAGAGGGAAACACCTTGCCTTCCAACATAGCTAGGTTTGGCTAAATTAATTTCTTCTTCCTCTGTCCACCCCAGCTGCTTGGGTTTCCATCCCTTCTCCAGCACTGACATCGACATTTTTACCCTGAAACCCAAGTTCTTGTGATTGAACGGTCATTACTTTTACTTTTATGTTTGTATGTACATTAATTTGTGATTCCCTTGAGCATTTCCTGATGCTCATAATTTAGGTCTCTGTCACTATGGGGCTTTGCAAAGAAACTGTATTACCCCAGACTAAAAGAACATTCCTAAGTTTTGCAAGTCCACCAGGTCACTAAATGCTCCTATAGCAAAACTGAAAGGAGCAAAATTGAATTTCAAAGTCTTAATATTTTTGAGCTCAAGACCTTGAGTATAGGAACTGTCATTTATTCTAATAGCTGTGGGTACATGAGAGAATTTCATTAACTGAACCACTTTGGAAAATGATACATCCACACGATGCACCACAGTGACTGTGTTTCCATAGAAGATTTTCTTCACTGGAGTATCCATGCACTGGTGCTGCCCACCTGGTGAACTTAATTATCTCAAATCAAAACTAGCCTGAAGTTGCAAACAGCACAGAGCGGTTCCAGGGACCACTTGGCGTGGCAATGCACAAGCAGCAGCTTTGGGCAACCACCCAGATGCTCTGATGTGGGACATGGTGATAGTGCACCCTCCGCTGAGCAAAGGCCCCTGTAACAGCCTTGGGGACACTTGGATCCCATCACGAGAATGGTGCAAGCTTGCAAGGCTGGTTGCAATGTTTGGTTTTTTTTTTTTTTTTTTCTCCTGTAGAAACAGCATTAGAGGAAACTGGGAGAACACAAGAGTTATAAAGGGGCAGGTGGTTTGTTTTTAACCCGTTTATGGTTAGCTTTTCCATACTGCTCTGCTAAACTGAACCAGAAGTTACCAGTGTGGTCAAACCACACTGAAACACTTCTGTAAAAGTCAAAAGCTGCCGCATGCTTTAAAACCTAACCTCTCTACCCCCGATACCCCGGTTATAGCATTGCTGCTGCAGCTAAGGGCGAGAGCAGGAGCAGGACTGAGCCCAGTGTGTTCTGAGGCCTCCCGACCGCCCTCCAACTGGGCTGCCTGGGTATGTCTGAGAGCACCCAGAGGCACCTGGCACGTGGGGTCCTGCCTGGCCCAGGGGATGGCTTTGGCTGGGCACGGGGCCAGGCTTACCCACGGCAGAGCTCTTGGGGTGAAATGAAAACGTGCTCTCTCAGGTTTTTTGTTTCAGTAAGGAGAGCACTTTAGAAAGCTGACCCCGATTTAGGTGCCTCAAGTTCTCCCTTTGAGCTCCTGGCACTCTGCTGGGGAGAAATCCGGCTCAGCAAACGCGTGGTGCTTTGCAGAAGGGGTTGCTGCCCAGCACGGGCAGGCTGGGGGACACCTGGGGCACAAGGGTGGCACCAGGACCTTCTGTGGATGTTACTGCCATGAGTAATATCCACCCCCTTGTGAAATTAAAAGCAGGAAGATGTAAAAGTGGGCTGCAACGTACATAACTGCAGTTTTTCATAGCAAACAGGCATTTCCCAAGGTTCTTGTGCTAATGGTGATTCTTGAACAAGGGAGTATCTTCAATTTATAGGGCAGGCTTTGGCTGCGGTGTGGGTATGGCTGGGATTAAAGGAAAAAGCCTTGGCACTTCAGAGGCTGGTGAACTGCAAGATGTAGTTCCCGGGGCTCAAAAGCAACAGGGCAGTATGGCACATTTTAGGGTAACATGACCTTTCTCTATTTCCACATGAAAGACAGAATGAGGATTCTTTAATGGAGGAAATTGTAGCCTGCCTCAGACTTCTTAATTTTTAGCTAAAACAGGGGCACACACAGTTTGAAAGGCCAAAGTAAGTAAAACTTCATAGTTACTGAAATCTTTGAAATCCTCCTCTCATGTCTTTGTAGAGATAGGGAACATTTCCTGTCGCCTACGTGTAGCCAGCCTTTATGTAGGGAAAAAAAATGGAAGAAGCAATAAAAATAAATCCTCTGTTGGGATCTGCCTACAACAGAGTTTGTGCCTACAGTTTTAATGTTTGTTTCTGTTTACATAAGTAAAAGGAGAACTGTGACAAGCTTTTTAAAGTGTGAATATTGTACACTCCTGGGATGGTGTAAAGACCTATTGAAGCTGTAAGCTTTTCTCCAAGCTCAGTGTTATTCCATAAAGACTGAGGATGGTATTTGGGTCCCTGAGGCAGGGGGAACTGTAATAATCTATTGTATTTCATGCTTTTGAAAAGAAAATAACTAATCAACTAAGTCACACCTTTAGTTCAGTGTGACAGCAAGTCAATGGTAATGGTTCGGTTTCCTTGCAGTTATGTGCCCTGGCACGTTATAATGTCAAATAATAGTAATTGGATTTTGAAGTTGTTTTTCTAGATTTTAATCAGTATAAGAAACAAATTTGGCTTATTATTTTTGATACTGATTTATCTGTAACTCTCCATTCAGTGTCATATGTTTACTCTTGTTTTATGCTTAAAGAGGCCTATAATTTGATTGTTGCTTTAGCAATTATGAGGTGTGAAAGCCTTCTTTTAAATTCAGCACATGTAGACATTAAATGACCAGCCTTCTCATCGCATATGTCTAACCTAACAGTCCCTGCTTAGCAGATGAGACAGTTGCAATCCATGTGGCCAGATGCACAGGTAAACTTTAGTAGCTCAGAGAGAGCCTGGTGGTTACTGAACTCACCAGGACAACTTAGATTTCAGCTTTATTCCAAAAACTACTTAGCACTCTGTGTTTGGTAGGCCAGCGTCAAAAGGAGAAAATAAAGATACTCCAGTTCTAATAGGAGAGCTGCCTTCATTCTCCACTATGCCCAATATAAAGGTTTGAAACTTCTTAATATTGGCAGAATGAATGCAAGGTGCCACTCATTTCTTACTCCTTCATGTGGGAATAGCTTTACTCTGAGCACCCCTAGAAACTGGAAGCCAGATAGGGTAATGCCTTATCTAAGGTATAGGTTTACTGTTATCATTAAGCTACTCAGCACTGCTGAAAGCTGGGCAATTTTGCCTCCAGCAGAAATGGGGTGGCTAGGATTTTTCCTGGAAGAAATTTAGGAATTAAGAGACTTAAACCAACTGTTTATATACAAAGAAACAGAATGATCATTTTTGCAAATGCTCACTTCTGCTTCCTGTCTTGCAGAAATACATGCAGCGGTATTAATGCATGTGGACCCAGAAGTGTTCCCTGCTCAGCCTCAAAAATGAGGCTACTCATGTCTAAGTAATTAGCTATTCCTGCAGAACATACAGTCAGCTGTTCAGAGTCACTGTGCCAGACTGTCCTGGGGGAAGGAGACAAAACATAACAGGAGGGAGCTAGAAAGGGCCATGCTGCCACGCTTTTCATCTTTTTTTATATGTCTCTTTAGGACCTTTACACATAAAATCTTGCTTCTCTCACATCCCCCCTAAGCCACATCACAGTGCAAATCAGTGGCCATGAGGTAGACTGGATAGGGGAAACTGGAAATATGACATAATTCTTCTTCAGGTAGGGCCATTGACCACCAGAAGAGAAAGTCGAAGCGGAGATGGCTCTCTACTTTGTGATGTCTCCCAGTCAAGCCTGGAGGTCTTTCTGGAAGACTCGCATTGGCTTTGGCATCACTTGTGACCTGACAGGAAGGCAGTTTAGAAACCTAAATTTACAGAAAGCTGAACTATGTGGGAGAGCAGACAGGTTACTCTCTGCTTCAGTCCCTGAAGTGTGGGCTTGCTGTAGGGTCAGATGTATGCCAGAGCCGGTGCACATGAAGGAGCAGGACTACATGTCCAAGCAGGGCAGCAGAGGAGTGATATGCGCATGACTACTGCTCAACTGCAGCAATTGGATCAGCTCAACTAGGCTGTGAAAATGTAGTTTTGGTGACCATGACCACTTATTCCAACTTCACAGTGTTTATGGAATTTCAGTCCCAATTGTAAGTCATATTTGCAATTAGTTTTTTGAATTTCAACCTCCAGTGATCTAACCGGAATATATGCCAAGGGAATATCTTGAAATTCCTAACAGAGCAAGACTCCTAGCACTTGAAGCACCATTGTGGTTAAATTTGCTGGAAATACTGATTTGAGTGCAACTTTTCACAAAGTTCAGACACATCCAGTGCTGAAGTTTACCTTCATGATCATCTCAGCAGCGAGGAATATATAAAAAGCAAGGAGGTTGTTCCATGCAACATTCTCTCAGGTAATAGAGCAAATATAAGAAATACCCAGATATAAGAACTTCTCAGCCCTAACTGCTTATTCCTATTCTCAATTTGCACTTCATTGCTGTTACTGTTCTGTTTATAGAGCTGTGCAATAAACCACATTAGTGAAATGATCCCAGTTATACAGAAGTGAACAAGCAACTGCTTTGTGAAGGACAGGCGCAAGTGGGAATCTCTTAATGAAACAATTTGATTAACAAAGGAACAGAACAGAACCACCATGGCAACAAAACCAACTTCTGTGGATGCTTAACACCCCACCCCCGCCCACCCCC
>VYZV01042771.1:8621-20533 GCA_013401275.1 Pandion haliaetus
CTGGAAAAAACTGAAATTTGTATCAGAGCTTGCTTGTTCATGATCTTCCTTAGTCTTAATCTGAACCTCACCTCTGCTTTAACAAGTGACCCGACAGCTTGCTTGTAGATTAGCTGCACACATGCAACTTTAACTGCCACGGGCTCCAAGTTATTTAAAAATCTGGGTAGAATATCAAGATTCACAAAGTATTGAGATACAGTCAGTAGGGTTATCATTCCAAAGAAAAGACCCCAACTGCAGCGCATTAAGAACCATGTGTCTATACTTTTTATTAATGTCTGTACAGTATCAGTAATGTACAGTAGTAAATTATAATTAAATATACATATATCAGGGATGCCTGCTCAAACATTTTGTACTGATAAGGGTGCATGAGGTGTTTCAGGACCACTGGACTAGACCATCTCCAAAGGTGCCTTCCAACCTCAGCACTTCTGTGACTGTGATTCTGAAATTAATTGGCACATCTGCTAGAAGTGTCAGGAAAGGGTTTGTGTAAGGAATTAATACAAAATAATTTAACTTCTTTTACTAAAATACACAAGTTATGGTACTGTAAGTGGATTTTGTAAAACTACAGCTCATCTTGAACATTTTTTTTGTTTTGTGAAAGGGCAGATTTCAAGTCCATAATGTTGTTTACCTACTGACTTCCCTGATACTCAGTAAAAGTCTTTTCTCTGAGTCTTTCTGGGGTAATAAGTAGAACAAAGGAAAAATGCCTCCAGTCGTGGAGTAATGTGTTTTCCTTTATTGTTTTAAAAACGTCTCGTATAAAGGGAGAGAGAGATACCTTGTATTTTTAGAGAAAGTATCACATTTATACTTATGTTCTTTTCCCTAACGCAGCAGTTTATCAGTGATATGTCAAACACGTGAAGATCCTGTTTTCAGTTTAAATCTGAGTGGTAGGAATAAAGGGAGAAGACTAAATGCTAATGTAAGTTTCTTCAGATAGCACTTAACTACAGTATGTTCACTGTTAATATACATTGCACAAAAGAATTGTACTTAACGCTACAGGCAATATGTCTTTAACACACCACAAAACTAGTTTGTTTTTTCTCTTTCATTGCCAGGAAATTATCTTGTGTATTCAGATGAAATGTGATTATTTGTGTTCTCAGACTCATAAGAAGATGGAAAGTTCTCAGTCTTTCTGACTCTGCTACTTTTTATTTTACTATATGATCCATAGTAATTTTCACTGGCCCTCTTAGGAGTACATGTACAGAGCCATAGCCTAACCTAGGAGGTTTTGAAGGGATATTTCACATGCAGTTAATACTCAATCTGATTTATGCAGATTAATGCAGCAATCTGAGGTGCTGTCAGATTTTCTCATTATTTTCTGTACTGTTTAGGACATGAATCATTGAAGTGATCAAGGCTTTTCTGGGGTTAAGTGTGATTCTAAACACTATTGTCAGTGAGTTGATAGTAAAAACTCCAATTTCAAGGATAAAGGCGTTCATTTTTTCGTTTAGCTTTGTTATTCTCAAGTGAAATAAATTTTACAGTGTGTGGTAACAATATGTAGCACTTAAGTTTTGTATGTGACATTGTGTTTATGTACAGCTCTAGATATTGCTGCAAATAGTAATACCTTGTTTCCAGCAAGGTAATAGCTCATTATTATTATATCTTCCTGTACAATAGAATATGTTTTCTTTTTTTTCCTATGGTTATCAATGTTTAGATTCTAATCATGTGGTTGTAGATTAAATTCTTTATGATAAGTTAGAAAAACTATATTTTTGTCTTGAGAGATGAGAAACAGATATTCCTTTAAAGATTTACATCAGATACTTTTTGCTGTGTAAAAACACAGTTATGCAACAACATGCTGAACAAGGTGTAAGCAATACCAATTATTTATAAACAAACAGAATGTTTTATCCCCAAAGCAACATAATGTGGAGCTGGTTAGAAATGAAGAGAATTTTGCTGCAGGAAACTCTTCTGTCAATAAATAAAATCAGAAACACTTATAATGCTGCTAGGATGTTGTAGGATACTGCTTCATTAATTAATTTGTTAGCATGACTTCGCATTTGGTGTCTGACTTGTGGTCTGTCTTCTTAATCAGTAAATAATTGAGGCATTTTATTCACATAGTCATTTTAGGACTGTATTTACATTGTTCCAAAAATTTTTGTGTTTTCTCTTTGTGAAAACACAAAATAGTTACGCAGGAGGTTTCATCTGAACATCAGGAAACATTTTTTCATTATGAAGGTGACTGAGTACTGGCACAGGTTGCCCAGGAAGGTTGTGGAGTCTCCCACCTTGGAGATACTCAAATGCTTTCTAACCATGGTCATGGGCAACCAGCTGTTGAATAGGAAGTTTGGAGCAGATGACCTCCAGACATCCCTTCCAACCTCAACCATTCTGTGATTCTGTGAAGGCAAACTCTAAGGTGACTAGAACCAGGGCCAGAACATTAAACAATTGTTTTGCAGACTGCTTTCAGTATTTCACAAGGACTAGGAAAAGTTCATCTAGCAATATAGAGCAAAACGCTGTATTAAAACTCATACAGGAAAACAGAACAATGGGATGAACTACAAAGACAACACAGTTCTAAAGTTCAATTTTGGTTATAAAATATCTCTTACTAGCTTCTCAGCTAACCTACTATGTCCTCTGGAGGCAAAAGTAAAAAAAGTGAAAGGGAAGTTATATCCAGTTGGCAGTCCAAGAAGGTGAGAAGCAATTAGCTACAGCTAGCTGCTCCAAATTGGGCAGGAAGGGCCTGTCAAACATAGTATGATTCTAGATATTGGCTTAATTTTGTGAATATTAGGATCTGAACCTGAGCAATATGCGATGACAGCACTGTCTTTATATAAAAAAATATTTGAGAAAAGAGAGTGGATTACATGAGAAATATTTACTTGTGGGTCTTCTTTCATTTAGGAATCTCATTGAAGGGTTTTGCACTACAGTTAGTTGAAGGATGGATAACAGCATACTCCCTTTCTCAGTTTCAACCATTTCTTTTCAAATGTCTCTCACAGCTCCTATCCTTACAAGCTGCAAACATTAAACAGATTTATGCCTTTTCTTTCTGTAGACTAGCAATTTTTCTCAATGTTTTTTCAATTTGATGATCACATGGAATATTTCAAGAAAAAAAAATTGTTCACCTTTCACTGAAAAGCAGAGGAAAAACTTTCAACACCATGATTGTTTCCTTTCCTAGCTTCATTTGCCTGCTTTTGATCTCAGTTCTGCTCCGTACTGTGACGGACTCATTTTTTTGTCTCCTAGACACTCTCTCTCTATACTGATATCTTTGTAATGTATTGTTAAAATAGTCCATTCCTTCTAATTTCTATCAAATCTACACCTCTCTTAAATTATAGCAGTTTGTATAACCTAGTGATGCAAACTTATTTATTCAGTTCAATGGGGTTTATTAAAATCTCTTTAAACTGCCACCTGGAAGAACTACCAGAACCAGGTCATTCTCATGCATTTGTTCACAAACACCAGATAAGTCTGCTCCATATATTCTAGAATATAGGTTAAACAGGTGTGTAGAAATCCTGACATGTAAAAAGGTTCACCTCAGATATGTATAAAATAATCTCATATGGTAGCATATACGTTTGACTTAGGTGATGTTAGTATAGTCTACTGTCAAAGAGCAGAAAATAATTGCAAGAATAACTGTTTTAACTATCTGTGTTGATGCCACTCAAGTGAAAAAATGGGCAAGAAATGTTTCGGATTTTTTTCTGGGAAAAGCTGTTAATAAAAGAGTATTTGTGGACTTGATGATCTTAAAGATCTTTTCCAACCTAAATGATTCTATGATAATGTAAATGGAAGAAACAGAGCTTCCAATTGCAAATGAGGTAACGAGACTCCTGTTAGGCAGGATCATGACTTGTGTTTTTCAGACTTGGGTATTGACTACAGTTTGTTTGCTAGATATTATGGCTCCAAAATATAAACAAGAAGGGAAAGACACACTAAATATAAATAATTTTGGCCTGCAGCATGCGAGGAGAAAAAGTACAGCAGGCTAACAAGTCACAAGTTTAAAAAAAAAACCAAACAAAAAAGATCCGTAGAAAGCACAAATGCTTCTCTGCTGAGTGGAAAATCTTGTGGAGTGATGGAGTGAACTCATGTCCGCCATCATTTATACCTGGCACTAAGGAGATCCATTGATCAGGATGTCCAAACAGAAATAAAACAGGGTAGCAGGTGGGGATCACTCAGAAGTGCTGCTCAGGGAGGGAGAGGAACAGATGGTGGTGATATGTTAATATGACATTATCCCATGCCCTGGCAAATTCATCCACTGCTTCTGTCACTACTGAAAATGTAGGCCCGTTCTCCGCCCTGGGGCCAGGATCAGGACTGGTGGTGCTGGCAGCCTCACCTTTGAGAGGTATGCTCTATATACTCCCTGTCGCACCAGGAGAGACAGCTGCATGAGGTGAGCGGGTTCCTACCTTCTCAGGGATGGCAAACAGATTAGAACAATCTTTGAAGAATTCTGCAGAGACAAGAGCCTAAACCCAAGAGCCTAAACCTCAGGAGGACAGAAAAGAAGGTACAAATGAGGCAATACAAGAGCAAGAAGAGGACAGGCACTTTCTGACAGTAGAACTTTGTGACTTCTGCAGACAGAAGGAAGGGTCTCCATCTCTACCTGGAACTGTTCCTGTAACAGGTTCAGGGCCAAACAAAAGTAAAGTTCTACCTCACCTGCTGCTCCCAAGCAGTGACAAATGTGGTCGTCCAGGGAAACTTCGGCTGTGGCTACCATGATTTGACTGAATTAAGGATTTGCAGGAAGTCTTCCAAGTTGAGCAGAAGAATTCAGACTCAGGAAACTGGATTTCAGCTTGTTTAGGGAACTGTAAGGTAAAATCTTCTGGGAAACTACCATAAAAGGAAGAATGTGCCAGGAAATTGAGTTCTAGAGAAGACGTACTGAATCCTCAGAAACAAACCATCCCTTGTGCAGGAAGGCTGGAAAATGTGATGGAAGATCACGTGGCCTTCTTAATGAACTACTGTACTGGGGCCAGTTCTCTTTAATATCTTTATCAATGACCTGGATGAGGGGATTGAGTGCACCCTCAGTAAGTTTGTGGATAACACCAAGCTAGCAGGGAGGGTTGATGTGCTCGAGGTTAGGAAGGCTCTACAGAGGGATCTGGACAGACTGGATTTTTGGGCTGAGGCCAATTGTATGAGGCTCAACAAGGCCAAGTGCCGGGTCCTGCACTGTGGTCACAACAACCCGATGCAATGCTACAGGCTTGGGAAAGAGTGGCTGGAAAGATGCCTGGCAGAAAAAGACCTCGGGGTGGTCGTTGACAGTCAGCTGAATATGAGCCAACAGTGTGCCCGGGCGGCCAGAAAGGCCAACGGCATCCTGGCCTGTATCAGAAACAGTGTGGCCAGCAGGAGCAGGGGAGTGATCGTCCCCCTGTACTCGGCCCTGGTGAGGCTGCACCTTGAGTCCTGTGTTCAGTTTTGGGCCCCTCACTCCAGGAAAGACATTGAGGTGCTGGAGCGTGTCCAGGGAAGGGCAACGAAGCTGGTGAGAGGCCTGAAGCACAAGTCTTGTGAGGAGCGGCTGAGGGAACTGGGGTTGTTTATTGTGGAGGAAAGGAGGCTGAGGGGAGACCTTATCACTCTCTACAACTACCTGAAAGGAGGTTGTAGTGAGGTGGGTGCTGGTCTCTTCTGTCAGGTGGCTGGTGATAGGACGAGAGGAAATGGCCTCAAGTTGCAGTAGGGGAGGTTTAGATTGGATATTAGGAAAAACTTCTTCCCTGAAAGGGTTGTTAGGCATTGGAACAGGCTGCCAGGGAAGTGGTTGAGTCCCCATCCCTGGAGGTATTCAAAAGCATGTAGACAAGGCACTTCAGGACATGGTTTAGTGGCATGGTTGATGGTTGGACTCGATGATCTTAAAGGTCTTTTCCAACCTAAATGATTCTACGATTCTAAAGCACAAAGCATTCAAGATGTGTAAATTGATGAAGTCTACAAAAGAAGAGTCATAAAACTCAGACACTTAGAGATAAAATTAGGAAAGTAAAAGCACAGCAGGATCTAAAACTGGAAAGGAGTGCAAAGGATAACAAGAAGGGGTTGTAGCAGCTCCCAGTCAGAGATGGTGTGGGCCCACTGCTGAATGGGGAAGACGACTCAGTGGAGGGAAAAAAAAAAAGGATCTTCAAATGCTTGCTGCCTTTCTCTTTCAAAATTTGTATCTGTGATCAAAATCAAGTACAACTGGAAGAAGAGATCTGAAAATTAACCACTAGGAACATCATTTTACTGTCAACTGGCAGATAGATGAAAGTTTTGCTGATAATTTGCCTAATCTATAAATCTTCTTTTGTATCTTATGGGTGTTACACTATGTAACTTAGAAAACACCGACAGTAATGTGGAAGGAAAAAAACACTATTAATGTTGAAGTAACAGAAAGATTAATGGTTACTTTCTGATCAGCTGAACTTGCTGAGCTACAAAAATTCTTCATACTTATTTTTTAAACTGTTTAGACGAGAGCTATCCTTATCATACATGTCTTCAGAAAGTTTTGTTGGTTATTTGTTATGGCAAAGATATCTAGAAGAAGCATATGGATAGTATCTGATGGATTAGTCTAGATTATACTTGCTATACTGCAATATTTATATTTGAGTGAGTCTATGTGACTAATCTAGCTGATTGATCACTGGGAACAAATGCAGCTTTTTATAGCTTTTAAATGAGAAAGTCTATGAAAGGAATAAAAAGTTTCCTTATTACTTTTTAGTAGGATCATAGAATGCACTAATATACCATGTAAATGTGTGATAACTGTCCAAAAACAGATGCATAGTTTCAATCCAGCAGATTTATTAGTTCGTTACTTGTGCTGATAGAGAACAGACATGATACTGGCTCCACATCTCTCACAATGATCTCTAACACATAACTCATGTAGTTGAGAAAGCTGATGAATTCTGAGAATTTAAATGTACAGTATCTTGCTAGCATTTATTTGAAAGGAAGCAAAGTTCTCAGACCAACAGACTTGGGAAGATAAATTGTCAGACTTTTTTCCTGTTTCTTTTCTGCAGGGTTTCAGGTGACTTTGAGTCTGCATAACAAGTTCCACAGGAACTTCTCTGCACGTACTTGATTATAATCAAGGGAAAATAATTTAAAGGACGATATCCAAGCACAAGAAATGATTGAGTGGTCTTAGGCATTACTAACAGCATTTGATTTTAATAAATATTTTTGTTAGCTGAATTTTTGGCCATCCGCAAAGCTCTTAGAAGCAACATTGTTCCTGCAAAGTAGAACTAAAAAAGGGTGTCTATACCTGGAAGAGTACAAATAAATTTTTTGTTTTCTAGAGTCAGATCTTGTTATGAGTGAAAAAATGAATTGGCACTGTTTCTGTTCTTAACTGCTTTTCCTGAAAATAAGTATTAATGTCTTTCATACCTCAAGAAATAATAGCCCTAATATTTAGCTCAATATTGTCTGAGTGACCCTTCCAATATCTAATAGCAAAATCCTTGCAGTTTTATATTTTTATTTTTCAGTGACTTCAAGGCCATTGCAACTTCACACCCCATACATTTTAAGACAAATGCTAACAAAAAACTGGCTCAAGGTATTTACTGTTTTAATACATGCTCACTGTGGTATACAGTTTATCAAGTTCTTTCACTATTTCAAACACAAAACATTATTCAGGTGTGTGTAATAGTAGTGCACTGTTGTATATGTACAATTTTAGATTATTTTTTTTTATGGTTGGTTGAGCGAAGGTTTGAAATAAGCTTGCTATCATCGTCTAAAGAGTTGTTATGTGAAAAAAGCAAGGCCACCGCACTTACAAAACTCTTTCCCATAAGAAGGGCCACTTTTGTCTATTTGGAATTAAAACTTACCTTCCATTTATTGAACCATGAGTCCTTCAAAAGAGCATGAATTCACTCAGAGTGAAAGACAAGAAGTTTAAGAGGGACAAGAAACTTCAGAGGTACATTAAAATTAAGATTAATCAAATATTTCCATTAAATTATGTTTTAGATAAATGTCATAAAAACTTGTAAGAGACATTTCAGGTTGTGGATGGCACTGGTATGCAACAGATGATAGAGCACTGAATTAAGGCTCAGAAACCTTGAATTCTTATTCTAGTTCTGCCACTGAGCTCTAACTATGTCAAGAGAGTCACTTCTCCATGCTTCGAATTGACACACTTTTAAAAAAAAAAAATAATTGCATATGTCTCCTGTGTTAGATCTTTTCTGATATACTGATGTTTTTACTATGTACCATTTCAACTGGCTACAAACCATGGGACAAAACCAATTCAGAAATAAAAGATGACTTTTTGTTCAGAATTGTAATTCTCTGGAAGAAATATTATCGGTCTAAAATATAGCCCATTTCAGATGTGACACCTGATTCTTCTCCCCCATGCCTCCAGTCTGGCAGGTCATGTTCTAAGCTATTTGTGTGGTAATAGCAGTTTCTTTCTGTTTAGAAGATTGGGAGGGTTTCTATGAGTCTCAGCTGTTTAAAGATAATCTGTCAAATGTCTACTCCTGCTTTAAAAGAGGCACAGATCCAAGGTCCTGGCCACTCACAGTGATTAAGTCCCATGACTCAAAGGGTTTAACCAGTATTGAGCCAACTCTGTCCATTGATTTTAGTGAGGTTGTATGACTGTAACTTATGGCAGAATTTGTCTTGAGTTTCTCTGCCCTCCTTCCAAATTGGGTAATTACATTCTACATAACTACAGTTATGTATGGTTTCAGTTCAGCTCAGTATTTTTCATTCCCTACATTGCTAAGCATCCTTCATATTTGAGGAACCTGTATTTCTGTTTTAGGGGTTGTATAGATGATATTTTTCTATAGTTAAACCAGTATTTTTTATTTGTAGCAATGCAGCTTCCCCATGCTCATATTACTGCTAAGTATCTGTCTACACAGAACCAAGCACAGTGCAGGTCTTGAGGATCTTAGAGCTAATTAGTTTGTTACACTTCTAATATATTAAAGTCTGTTTGGGACCCTTGTTTATATAATGTCAAATGCATTACCACTGTTACAGCCACCACTTCCAGTCCTGCAACCCAACTGAATTAAGGATGATATACTTTGTGGAGGTACTTAAATAAATGAACTTGACGTTAATTAACATTTATTTCATCTAGAAGAAAACAAAACCACAAAACAAAGCCAAAGAAAAAAAACCAAAATGCTTTTTATTAACAAAGTAGTATTGTGTTCCAAAATGCATTACTATTGGCTTGCTTCACTCCTTTCATAACTGTGGTTAGGAACAACAGATGCAGAACAAGAAAATGCTGCAGTAAGGTCTAGCCTAAAATATGATGGGAAAGCAATACCCAGAATAAATCATGCAAAGAAATGAGAGTACAGGAAATGAATATTAATACATGCAGAAAAATTTACACATTTAAGCATAGGCTAACAAAGTACTTGCAAAAGTAGTTATAATGATTGCAAATCTTACTAGACTTATTGAGAGCCTTGATCTCATAGCTATTAATGTTGTCTTAGAAACATCCCTTTCAGAGTCCTTGAAGAATTCCTGTTCCTCCTCTAATCTCTGTCATAAGTATCAAAAAAGAATTTTCACTTAAAAGTGCAGATTTTTACCAGATACTAGAGTAATGATACTATTTTGAGGCATTTACTATTTAGTCTTCACTATTTGACTGTAAACATAACCTTAGTTTTAAATTAAATTCAGCAACAGTGAGATTCCTGTGTTCTCATCTTTCTGTGTTCTCATGAAGTTATACTGAGATGTACGATTTTGGGATTTGAAGGCTTACATTTCCAGTAAATCTTCCAAATGATTTGGAGTCCATCACGTCAGAGTACTTATCAGCTTTTCTAGCTTCTGTGTATTTATAGATTTTTTTAATTCTTAACATCATCCATCATTACAAATCGTAATGTATGTATGTACCCTACCAAAAGTCTCCAGGTTTAACTTTTACAATTAGCTGATGCAACCAATGTAAATGTGTAGTTCTACATATGATCTCATGGAAATATTGAGAGTGACTACATTGCTTTCCTTGCAGCTGAATAAGGAATTAAGTTATATGTAGTGTATCCATTGAACTCATTTGTCTGAAACTGCTCAGAAATTCACAGCATGACTTCAGGGATTCCAGAGGTCATGATGAGGAAAGATAGTTACATACGTTTGGCTTTCTTAATTACTCCACTTTTAAAGAGTTTTATTCTCTTGATTCTTTTGCTGTGACTAAACCATCTGGCTGGGACATGTTTTATTATTTCTTAGGGACTATGCTAGCATGGCTCATTTCTGTGGCTTCTATTTACAATAAACTTTCTGTAATGACAGATCCTCCCAGATAAGATGGTGATGTTATTCCAGTGTGAATAGAACTCATAGGAAATGTTGCAGGCATGCTTTGGATGAAATGAGCTATTTGGTGTATTTTGTATACAGTGAAACTCCCTACGTGCATTATGTGTAGGAGGAGCTCTCATGCACTGAAAACTCCAAAGGCAATGGTTGACTTCTCCCTCCATCAGCATGCCATTGTCACTGGTGTCACCAGTTACTGCCAGTAACATTCATGCACACTTGGAGAGGCAGATGAATCATGCTGCTGATTGTTGGGAGGTAATTTGAGAAATGAAGATAAGAGCATATGATATTTAAAACTGAGAACTTGTTTTCTAGACAAAATGGGAGGGCATCAAAGTGGTTACGCTGAGTTTCTTTTGTGCTCCCTCCAGTTTGAGTCGTGAATACCATACCATATCAACAGCTTACATCCCAAACACTCTTGTGAATGATTCTTAGAAAAACTTTTATTTGTTTTCAAGTCTAGGTGGTCCATGCTTATTTAATTTGTTTTCCTTTTAAGTAAATAAATTTCACTTTTCTGAGAAAACTACAGAATAGTGCAAATGTTTCCTTTCTCCCTCCCATTCAGAAGCTGCCTGTTTATTGGTTTTGATTCCTGAGAACAGGAAATATTACTTTATTATTATCAGTGAATGCCATCAGTTTTCTTCAGTCTCTTGTAGAAAATTGCTTTCTTCATAGTTACTAGGATGCCTATCACTCTTATTTCTGTCAAACTCTGACGATGAACCTTATTGTCAAGATTTAGTTCCCTTGTGAAAACAATGAGTTATAGATTAGCTCTAGGATATGTACATGGGCAACATGACAAGAAAAAGTTACTAATACTTGTGTGCAGAAATGACCCATATAATTATTGCACGCTAAGCATTTTTTTCTTTTGCACTTACTTTCCAAGGACGTATTTATGTTTGCTCAAAACATTAAAGTGAGACTGCTCTTTACTTGGAGATGAAGTCAGATAAAACTGCTACATCTGGTGGAAAACTTAATGAATTCTGTGTGCCTTCTACTTATAGGCATAATAATTTAAAAAATCAACAACACGGAAATGGTATTCTGTCTTCATGTTCCAAACTGGCCCAAGACGTAGTGCTCCTTATACTGAAATACGTACATTAAGCAGAACTGCCAGTTTCTTTTCCCATCCATTTGTGAGTGCTCTGTTAAATTCAGTTCTGCTATATTTGTATCTCACGGCTTAGTAACCAAGTACAATTTCACAAACAATTTAAATAACATTGCCCAGGTATCCACTAGGCATTATGTCCTTTCTTTTTTTAAAAGTACTGGACAAAAAGCCCATTTTATCTCATTCTGACTGTGCATAATAGGCTTAAATGTCTCATTTAGCAGGAAGAAACGCGTGCAATGCAGCAAAAGAAGCAGAACTCGCTCAAAGAGGAGTGAATGTACTTTCAACTGATGATCTAACATTGTCTTAGTTTTCACCAGATTCGTACATGTGG
>VYZV01042772.1:24672-87168 GCA_013401275.1 Pandion haliaetus
AGTGATGAAGACCCCAAAACCTCTGCAGGCAAACTGCTTTGGTGCTTTGCTGTCTAGCACCAGAAAACGTGTTCCTCATCCCCAACCTAAAATTCCATCGCTTTGCTGCCAGTTACACATCGTCATATGAAGTATGACTTTGTAGCAGCACAGTGCTGTTGGGGTTCTTTCAGGTTGTGATCATATTCAGAACTGATACTGGCCTCATTTTGCATCTATGAAGTGGTTTAGTCAGACTTCAGAGTAAAATCTCATGTTCCCTGCTGAATATTGTCTTTCTTTTTACTGACATTTATTCCAATCTGTTTTGACCATTTGAATTCTCTTGCTATGCTACAGCTGTTTGGTATCACTTGCAAATACAATATGCAATCTCCCTGTTCCATCACTGATGAGAATATTAAATCATATCAGGCCTATGGTAGACCACTGTCATCTTTCATTCAATGCATCCTTCCATAAAAATGGTAATCACTGAAAAATAGTCTTTGACTTTGTTTTCTAACCAATTTTGTACCTACTCTGTGTTAGCTTAACATATAACGTTTCATTAGCTTCCTTATGAAAATGTCATAAAAGATAAATGTTCAAGAAATACTAAAGGAATATTTCCTCACTAACAGATATTGTAAGAAAATGGCTAAGTGCAGTGAGGGAACAACAACCACCAGAGTGCTTAGAATTAGAGTAGATGAATTTTGGAGATTTTATTTTTTCCCATTTATGAAATATTAAAAAAGGAATAATGTGATACTGTGTAGTGCCTGCGCTTGCACACAGCAGTAAAGCTGTGTAGTGCCTGCACTTGCACACAGCAGTAAAGGTCCTTCGTGAGTCAGCCTTCCTAAGAAAAATTACAAAACACTAATATTTACAAAGTCTGTGCATTTCACACATATGCCCTCTCATCCACTCAGTCAAATGAACATTACACTTCAGATCAAGATGACTGTTCTGTGAAACACATGCCATCTTTCCATCTGAGTATTTAATTGCATATTTTACAAAAAGTTGATTTGTTCTGTCACCTTTGTTTTATTCTTTGCCAGTGAGTGGTCAGTTTTTTTCATTTATTAGAGGAAAATTATTTTTATATACGTGAAAGAGACCGGTTCTTTTACCAGTTAGATACTTAATTTGCCTTTGTAATAGTGACAGGTAGTGCCCTCTATCAATTAATGGAATGGGAATTTCTGCTCCCCAGTTCATCTAATGTTGCAGTACACTAAAATAGAAAGCTCTAGTAGCATTAGCTGGGTACGTTTAACCCATTACAATAGTAAGATGATGTAGAAGAATAGTAATTTTTTTCCATCTTCATAAGCTTTGATGGCAGGTGAGAACTAAGCAAGAAACATTGGTTACAGTGATACGCATTTATCTGCTATCGGGATTGTCCTCCACTGCTTATGCTTTACAAGAGAAAGAATGCCTTCCAGCAAAGCTTTGGTTTTATATTGGCACTACTAGCCTTAAATCTAAACTGGGCCATTGCAACTTGATGAGAGACACACAGAAACCCCTGAGATATCCTGATTTGCTTTGGGCTTCAGTCACCTGTTCACTGACTGCTGTCTCTCAAAGCTCTTAAGGAGGTGTGTCCCAAAACAGGAGTCATGCTGAAAACAAATATAAGGCTGTTGTTAGTAGGTGGTAGACATGAGGCATCCCTTGTCAAAGTAGAAGCCATGCATCTAAAAAGCCCCAGAATGGTTGGAGGTGGGACAATACTTGGAAGAAGCATCACAGGCACTTGCCTGAAGCTGACCTTTCTTTAAGCATCTGCTTATGGCCACAGAGAGAAGTATAGTCTTAATCACATTAAAGAGTGCTAAGGGTTCTTAAATGACGACTAATTATTTGTTAAACTACAGCCCAGTAAAATTTTTGGGTCATGTAACTGCAAGCCCATGGTCCATTAATAAGTCAATTTCATACATTTCTATAAATATAAAGCTGTGTTGACCTGCTTTCCTACTTTCAGAGAATGTAAGGAAATAATGTAAATTCTGCAGCTGGTCGCATATAAGGTATGAACATTTGCAGCATTTTATTAATCAATTTTATCTCATTTTATGAGGGACAAATTGTTACATGGTTTTTGATGACAAATCAATAAAGTCAACATCCTTTTTTTACTATTCTCTAACTTGCTAAGACTTTCAGTTAGAGGTAGGAGCATTAGAAGCGGTCTGTCTGCTTAAAGATTCATATGCAATCTTAGCTGCTGAGTGATACTTGCAGCAATTAATTTCAATATATATACTTTGACTCCTTTTTTGGACCTACCTGTTTATATTGATGTTTTGAGTTGTTCTTCGTTCTTTCATCCAAAACTGGATGATACAAGGGTACCTAGAAAAACAGAACAGTGGGGTGAAGGAGGCTGGACCTTTGGCACAGTCTCAGAGATGAGTAAGTGCACAGTCTATCTTGAAGCCATCCCTGTGTGGCACTTCAAGAGTTACCATTTGAAAATCCCTCCAGTCGGAGAAATGGTTTCATGTAGCTATTATACAATTTTTCTTTAATGGATTCCAAGTTTCTTTAGCTGTGGACCATTTTCTATTCCTCAGCTGGGAGACAGGGTCAGAGCTGATCCTCTTTTTCTGCAGCTAGTTTCTGGTACTGTATTAGGAACTACTCAGAAATGCCTCCTAACTCTTACCATTTCTGCTTCACTATGGGAGAATTTAACATTACCATTTATTTTTATCTAATTTCTCTAGGGAAAATTTAATCTAGTGAGAACATTAGAGTCAGAACCATAATGAAAACAGTTTCAGGGGAAAAAAAAACCAGCAATCCCTTTCCAAATGTCCATTCCTAGAAGAATAAAAAAACCCAACCTGCTGAAAGCACAGACTTTGTTAAAAAAATCCTGTAATCAGAGCTGTATCTCAGTGTATGTCTTTCAGCCAGCAGTACTATCTCCATCTAGTGTAGGACTTGGTAAGATGAGAGCTCAAAATAGTTTTGTGTTATCACTTGGTAGGTGAAGAGATTGTCTTTCTCTTTCAAACAGTTACAATTCTCCAGCTGATCTTAGTTTATAAGATTTGAGGAGGGAGTAGGGGAGAATGTGAATGAAGAGGAAGCTTTTTGCATGCGTGAGAACCTTATGGAGAATCATGGCAAAAGCCTGAAGGTAGAGAAGATGGCAGCGTGGAAGAAAACAGAAGCGACATGTAGCAAAAATCGGTGTAACCGCCTCTCTAGTTCACCACCCTAAACAAAGCTTGGGAGCGCTGTATTGTTCTGCCAAGTCTTGAGCCTGTGGGAAGGAAGCTTATTTTCCTGCCCACTTGGCACAAAGAAGAGGCTGTGATACTGGCGTACAGCACCCTACTCCCGTGCTGTGGGATCCCAGTGATGGAGGCCTTGCTAAATCCGAAGGTGGCTGAGAGTTTTCTGTTGTTACCATAGGAACAAAAGCAGGTTTTACGGATCACAGGACTTTTCTGAAAGAAGAGCTGCATTCTTAAAACATTAAACTATAGGGCTGGCTAATTAATCCATTTATAAATTGTTCATAAGAGGCAAGGGCGACATTGCAACTAGTTCTTTGGGATAGATAAGGAGCAATATTTGTTACTTATGTTCCAGACACTGGAGACAATGCATTTTGTATGTTCTCATGACTTTGAAGCCATTGCTAGGGAGCTGTCAGGAGGGTCTCCAAAGAGCTTGTGGAGGGTCAGTGTTTCAGGTTCCAGCCATTCCTCTGCTGCAACTACATATGTGCAAAAGGAGGGAGGTGTTGCATCTGCTCTTACATAGGTGTTCAGTGCTTTAAAATAGTTTGCCCCTCTCAGCTTGCTGTGTGTGGTTGATTTGAGGTAGTTCACTTTGATTTTAAAGCGGAAAGTAAGAGAACAGAAATCTGCTCTCTGAGACCACTGTTGGAACTTTAAGAACGCGCACATCCGACACACAGCTCCAAAACCCTGCACTTCAGTTCTCCCTTAGCATTTTTGTATGCATTTTGGGTACAGTTTACCCCTCATAACTTTAGCTGGCTAAAAGGCAAGAATCTAGTCTAAGCTATTCAGCTCAATTTGTAGGCTACAGGAGACAGTCAAAGGAAGAGATGATTTCTCTAGAATCCTACCTGTCTTTAACACTTACACTTGGATGGATTGCCTGATGAATGCCTATTTCCATTTCCTAGAGAGGGTAATTATACAAATACATAGACAGATGCTTGACTTTAGGACAGCTGTGGTTAGGTGAGAAAATCTAATTCAACAAAGCATATGTATATACCCTAAATTATAAACTCTTTAAGTTATTGAGCCTTAATCTTAAATGTGTCTTGTTGGCTGATTATGGTATTTATCATAATAGAAATTATAAAGTGACTGTAGAATTAACCTGACTCAAAATACTATTAATAATACTCAATCCAAAATGAGTCTGAGAAAAAATTATTTCCCTCCCCTCCAGACACACTGGCACATGTACTGCTGCTGCTTTAGAAAAATCAGAGACCTAAAATTAAAGAAAACAAAAAACACACTCAAACTTAAAAATATCTCTCAAAATGTTTGCATTTGCGTGGATTGAGAGAGCTAGGTGCCAGAAAAAGTTGTTTCAAATGTCTCCAGTCACTTTTTTCACAGCATAGTCTACAATCCACTGAGATTTTTTTCCCACTTTGTGAACATATAAGATAAGGGCATGTGAAAGCAATTTTTCATTGAAAATTGCAAAGTGAGTATGCATGGACCAGTACTTGCTTTATTTCAGAGTTCCACAGCCCAAATGCAGCTGTAATTTACATCATTTACAATTTTGCGGTAAACTGACTTGAGGCATCTGTCTACATTATAGCCAGACCAGGCAAGAGATAAGTAGGAAAAATGAAAAACTTCTAACATAATTGATTTCCACCAAATAGCACTGTCTCTGGCTGTTATAACAATTAGTTTATCAATTTAATGTTGATTACAGCTTTCCCAATAAGTAACAGGAAAGCTTGCAAACATCCACTGAACAGCAGTGCAAAAGAGGAGTCTGGCACTGTTGCCACTAGAGGTAATACAGTATCTAATACATATATTTGTATTTCTAATACATATATTTGGTTTTCTTTAAGGTATTTTCAGACAAGTTAAGCCAAAATCTGGCTTTACAAGATTGTCCTTCTTTGACAAATTTTATTTCATAATGCTCCAGCTAAATTTATCCTGAGGAGGCATAAGTTTGGGCTTGGAAAATCTATTTCCTTCAAGTTTGTGCTTCAAGTGATAACAGATGCTAAACACTGAGTAAGAAAAAAAGATTAATCTCTCAAGAGCATTGAGAAAGCAATCAACATATTGTCTGAATAAGCTAATAATCACATTTTCAAATTTCTTTGTAAGAAAACAGTTTCAAGAACTCATGGAAGTCCTTAGAGGAGCATGCAGTCATAAGACAGTGAGGAATTAATTGGTAAAGAGTTGGGAGCTTCAGAAACCAGTTATTGAGATTCACTTGATGTCTTAGAAGGGATTTTTCAAGTACTTGACACAGATAAACTAGAAATTTGGCTATAGGAAAGTGCATGAGGTTTTCTAATCTTGTGTTTATCTAGTTTATGTTGTATCCTACAATATATTTTCTTTGCTTTGATTAACCTCGTGTTGTGTATGTCAAAAATCAGGGCATCAAGCATCTCATTTCAATCTATAAGTTACAAGTGTGATTCTGCCAGTAAGTTAATGAGTGAATCAGTGAACTTGTTCAGGATGAATTTAGTATGAACATAAAGTGATACAAACGAAATTATGCATGAGCATTCCAGAGTGGCACATGGTGGGATTGCCTTAACTTCACCTAGCCAGTCCTCCTTAAAAAAACTAGCACTATTGTAAGGAGGGACTTTCTATCCTGGGCATGTTTTTCCCTTTCAGATAAAGACAGATTGTAAAGAGCTTTGTCTTACCTAATTTTAAGCACGATATTAAATTGCCTGTAATGTAAGCATCCTCATTTCTATGTTCCCTATTTAGTTGGCAGGAGATACACACCTTCAGAGAGCAATTCCAATTTACTCTAGACTTATCTCCCTTATCTCTTTCTATTGACCATACAGGAAACCTATAGCAAGTCTTATCTTACCTTTGGTCCATACCTTGGGCAACTCAGGTGGATGTCCTCTTTGATCCACACAGAAAAAGCCACTATAAAACAATACATAGAGAGTGGAAGGGCAGGGAGATAAAAAATATATATCTCAGTGTATATAGATGTTTCTATATATATATATACATAGTGTATATATGTGGTATATAAAGACTATATATATACACTCTATACGTGATATATACCCTATACAGAGTATATGTACTCTATGTATACTCTATTGATACTCTATATACAGACTATATATATCTCACTGTATATCTGTGTACATATACCTCTATCTATCTATCTATCTATCTATTGATCTCAGTCAAACATTTGAAAAGCAAATTTTTTAGTGTATAACAAAAAAAGTTTGTTTGGCCTGGAGATCACTAAGTTCTTTTCCTGTGGCTGCTAGTATACTGGCACATTAATGTAAGGATAGAGGACTGATATCTCAGTTCCTCCTTTCAGTTTGCAGTTCTACAGATTAAAATGGAAGAAGGAATAAGAGCCTTCCAATTCCTGCCTGGTGCTATGAATAGAGATCATATATAGCTGACAAGATGATTTATCCAGAACAACAAACACAACCAGTCCATGGGATTATTATTTCAAGATATTTGAGCTCTTTGAATTATTTTGAGTAATTTCCTCCAACAAACATACCCACCTTTCTCATCATAGACCAATTCAGTTTCTGCAAAATATGTGCTATTTTGAAGTATTTGTTTTCAAAAGATGTTCAGATTTGTGGTGTTTCAAAGCTATCTGTTGTGGTTTAACCCCAGCCAGCAACCAAGCACCACGCAGCCGCTCTCTCACACGCCCCCACCCAGTGGGATGGGGGAGGGAATTAAAAAAAATAAAACTTGTGGGTTGATATAAAGGAGTTTAATAGGACAGAAAGGAAGAAGATAATGTTAATAATAATATGACAATAATGATAATAAAATAATTGGAATATACAAAGCAAGTGATGCATAATGCAATTGCTCACCACTCACTGACTGATGCCCAGTCAGTTCCTGAGGAGTGATCTGCGCCCCTCCTGCCCCGGCCAACTCTGCCCAGTTTATTCAGGAGGCATGAGGTCATATGGTATGGAATACCCAGTTGGCCAGTTTGGGTCAGCTGCCCTGGCTGTGTCCGCTCCCAACTTCTTGTGCCCCTCCAGCCTTCCTGCTGGCTGGGCATAAGAAGCTGAAAAATCTTTGACTTACTCTAAACACTACTTAGCAACAACTGAAAACATCAATGTGTTATCAAAGTTATTCTCATACTAAATCCACAACATAACACTATACCAGCCACTAGAAAGAAAATTAACTTTATCCCAGCTGAAACCAGGACACTATGTTTTCCCATCTGCTCACCTGGCTGTCCACAGTTGCTGACTGCTTGCCACAGCAGACCTGCCTGCAGTGACGGTGGGAGTGATCGTTGTTGGAAGCCATCAGATGAACAGCCAAATGAGTAAGATCAACATGCTGGGAACTGCTTGGTGGCAACAGGCAGTACAAGGCATGGGTTGGGAGCAGTTCCTGCTCAGTGCAGATGGCTCACCTGGCTCTGCCCAAAAGTCCAGTCCTGTTCCCTCTGTGTTAGCAGAGGATGCGATTCTGCTCAGATTTTTGTTGCCTTGTCCTACAGGAGGTTATCACTGTGCTGGTCCTCCAACCAACCAGCTGAGATGAGCAGTCAGAGCTGATTTTTCCAGCCCAGGCAGGATCCAGCTGGATTTGCAGTCTGAACGAGCCTGGCTGATTTTGTCTCAGGTGGCCTGGAAACAACTCCCTTGTACTTGGTGACAGAAACACAGGACTAAAAATATTAAACAGGTCTTGCATGGCAAATAAGTAATGAATAGCACATGTGAGAAGTTGTGAAGAAAACATGATGGTTTTGGAACAATAGTTAAGAATTAAGTTTCATGTTTAGAGAATATTTATTTTGTCATACCAAATGATTCAACTATTATTCAGTTGCAGTACTTTTTGATCTATAAAAATTAAATAAATCTGGTTCAGTACAAAAATCTGAATGTAGACATGGTAGTTGAAACCTTGAGAAAGGCTTAGACATTCATATGGTGTAGTGTCACCCGTAGTTAAACTAAGTTAAATATTTATAAGGTTAACTAGTCTTCATGTTTTAAAATATAAATGATCTGCTTCTTGACATTTGGAAGATTTACCCTATATTCATTTTATTATGTGGGAGGAGAATTTTTTTAGTGGTTGGGATAGGACCATAGTTCTGCTTTGTTGTGGTGATTCCTCTGTTCCTATATTTGGCTAAGTTTTGTCAGCAGCATAGACAGAAAGGCAGTGCGTACAACTCTGATTTGCACAGACGTACAGTGAGACCAGCAAAACTATCTGCATGCTTTTAGTTATCTAAACATTTACCTCACAACCCCAGGATCATTCAGGTACCTGTTTCCTAATGAGATCAAAAGGGTTGGACACTTGCACACCTGTGTGGATTGAGGTGTAGTTATTCTTTGGCTTTTACTTAAACACTCCAGAGACTTTCTAGACATGCACACTGCTGTGCTAGCAATAGGCACCTGCTGGGAAGGTGCCTGCCTCCATCAAGTTAAAAATCCACTTGGGGCTCTCAGTGCAGTAGGAGTCATGACCAGAGTAAGCAGCTGCCTCATCCATGCTGTCCGGAGCACAGGAGATGTCCCATCCCCTCTCCAGATGACAGGGCTGGTAACATGGAGCAGGAAAGGATGGAGCACAGCCCATGCAGCAACAGGACATGGTCTGCCCCCATGGGAAAGGATGCTGGTGGCTGCAGGTGTGTGGTCCAGAAACAGACTTTGGGGCAGCCTGTGTGGTCCTCACCACCACTGCTGTCCCTGACAGCATGTTGTCAGGAGTATACATCTGGCAGCTACAGTTTATTAATTTTGTGACTCTTGTATGTGCCCCAGCATTTACCATCATTGAGCCAGTCCATGTGCCAGGCTGACTTCTGTGTACCTATTCATCAAGGAAGGGCTGAGAAAATTATGCTGGCACATCCTTTTTGTGGAGCAGGCTACTCATACAGCAGGGCTTGTCCCAAAGGCAACATTACCTGAAGAACTGGTGAAGACTGGGAGGACTGGGAGAAATGCAAGCACAGCACTGGAACCAATGCTTTTGTGCAAGTGTTTAGGCAGCAGAAACCTGTGAAGATGGATGTTTGCTGTGCTGTCTGATACAGGTTGCTAGGTCCAGGCACCAACTGGTCATGGAGAAAAGACGAGGAAGGCTGATCATCTCTCAAAGAACTGAATCCGCCCCCTGCTCAGCACTCTCCCTGTTCCAGGCTCCAAGAAACAGTCTGGCAATTGTCCTTACATCCCTTCATTGGGTACAGAGGAGTGGATGGGGATTGGGGGAGGGTGGCATATCTTAAGGCACTGTGTATCCTCTCCCCTGTACTTGTATCATACTGAGGATACAGTTGGAGCATTCAGGAGATAGCTTGAAAGCTGGCGATGAGGACATAGGCAGGTATATAAAGATATAGCCATGTGCTTAGTTTTTCCATATGCCCTGAGGCAATGTGGGATTCAGGATAGAATTAGAAGTATTTAATGTATCTTCATCTTTCAGTATGATCTAAACAATTTGTGCATACTGAGTCAAGATCATGATGACTGTAACCCATTTGAATATTACATGGGATAAATTCCTTTAATTTTTTTTCAGGGGCTTATATATTTTTACTTAAGCCTTTTAAAACATAGAGGAAATTAAAGTCTTCTCTGAGGTTCTGATGGATGAAAAACTTAAATGCTGACATTGTACTCTTTATTAGATCCAAGCATTAGAATATCCAAATTAAATCAAATGGAAAACATTAGTGCATTTGTAATTATGACTTCAGTATGACAGGAATGCATTGTGGGTTTTCTGGTTTAGAGAGCAAATGTTATTTAGAAGCCACTTCTCTTAAAAAATCATGAACATAAACCATCAGCCTTAGGAAATTCCCATACTGTTATTTAACCAGAAGTATAAAAAAATGAAGCAAATGCTATTTTGAACTGGTGAGCTTTTTGTTCTCTTATAACAGCTCTAAGTATTGCCAAGAATATATTTCTCTTTGCTAAGTCAGTATGTTGACATGGAACCCATTATTTTAGATGAGCATGTTACTTCTGGAAAAATTAATTGGTCTCAGTAAAAGGATTTTGTATTTTTTTCTTCCTCAAAGAAAAACAATGCATTGGATTTAATTTTTCTGAGACATTTATGTCAAAGATGGCATAAGCAACGTTAATTTATGAATTCAGTAAATTACAAGACTTCCTTTTCTAACACAGGTGTTTAAACTACACTTGGAAACACGGTTTATATCCAGAACGTAGTTCAAGGTTGCCACTCATGTCCTTATGTTCCGTATTCCCAGACTGTCTTTTAAAATTTATGGTCTGAAATAGTCCTTTCCTTATGAGATCACAAGAGTATTTTGTGTTACGTTTGGAGCTAGGTAGACTCCCTCTGGTGGCTAACTTCAAACCTCGACTGTTCAGGGACCACCATTTCTCTAGGTTGGTTAAGTAGCTACGTTGGTAGAGAACTATGTGCATCAAAACTTACTGTGAAAGTAATGTGACTGGAGCCTGTCTTCATGCTTGTTTACGAAGTCGACGCCAAATTCAGTCACAAAAGTCACAGACATATACACCAGAAAAGCATCATAAAGCCTGTGCACCACTTAGCCAGATAAAAAATGCTTCACACATTGTCCATCCAAGAAGATGAGGAATATATGAACAAACAAAGGAGTAAGAAATGGCTTGCAATACTGAAAAATGCTAATCTACTGAATCAAAGCCATTGCACATCACCAACCGACAACCCTAAGTAGTTTGTTGTCTTTAGAAAAAGCATTTCACTTGATAGCTTTGAGTAATTACAGTAATATGCAATTTCAAAGACACATCTGCTTCCCAGAGAAGCTATCTGAAACTGATGGGAAGTGGCAGCAAGTTGTTATCTCATCCATCTACCACAACAGGGAGTCAACAAGCTATATCAAAAAGGAATAGTCAGTGCTTCGCACCCAAAATGCAAAGATGTCGTAAGCTGATACCACAGGTTATCTATTCTGGATCACTCCTTCAACTACGATTTAGTTGATGAAACAGATTCAGACTTAATAAATTTGTAGATGCTTTTAGGTAAGTGAGAGGCATTGAAAGAGAATTAAATTCTGAAATTAAAGAGCTGGAGAATTGTCTGTTAGAATTAGAAAAAATAAGTATCACAGTCAGGAAGCAAGTGTGAAATGCACAAATACAAAACAAGGACTAACTGGTGAAGAAACAAAACTGGATCAGGAAATTGAGAGTGTAGAGCAGACCACAAGTTGATCCTGAGGGCATTACCTGCAAAACAGGCAATTTTCATTCTGGAGATATTAACAGGAGCATTTTATATAAGGAATGAGAAATAGATTAGGTTTTTTTTACTCAACTCAATACTCAGGCCCCAGATCAAGAATATTGTGTCTGCAGAGCACATTAGGAAAGGTGTAGACAAACTAGAAGGAATTCAAGGGACAACAACAAGAGGGATAAGAGGTAAAATAACATGACCTGTGAGGAAAAGCTGAGAAAACAATGAGGGACATGATACTAATCTATGAGAGGTTGTATAGAATGGTGTAAAGAAAAGTGATGGTGAACCATTCTGCATTTCCCTCATAATGTGGCGAGAGGTAAAGGCTTATTTGCATATGGGAAATTTTTGGGCAGATAATAAGAAAGCTTTCTAATACGTGTGGAGTTGATCATGTGTAGATCAACTGTTTCATGAGACACTACACAGTAGTCTGAACAATGTCTTTCAAGAGTGGTCTGTGTATGTGATCTTAGTCGGAATAGGGAGCAGACTGGGTCATTTTCTTTCTTCTAGGTTGCAGGGTGGCATCTGTTACCTTAGGATTCCTTTTGCTCAGTTTTTGACTGTAGCCATAAATGTAAGAACAAGCACTGGATTCTCTCATTGCATTGGAGATACCCATGGATTTCATGGATTGTTGAAAAGTCCTTATCAAGGGGCACAGAATTAAACTTTCATTTTTTCTTGCCTTAGAGTTTTCTTGAAAAAGGTGACTAGTGCATAAAGCTTGTTGTAAAACTTGTTATGTTTGGCAACTGCTGCCACTGAATGGTACCAGGGAGTCTGGATTGGTTGTTTTTCCTCCTTCACCCACACTTCACATGTTTTTTTCAACTTTATTTATATCTGAAAAAAAAACCACAGGGGATTTTTTAAAAGGGAAGCATCCAACACAAACAAGTGTTCCAATTCACGTGAAGCAATATAGTAATCCTGAAACATAAACCAAAATCACTTAGATCATTCTGTCACAATATAAATCCTGTATACAGTATTTTCTTAAGAATTCTTTAAAAAATTATCTTTTCTCTCACATTTGTTCAACCTGATCAGTTATTTTTGTCAGTTATGTATCTGTCTGTGATAACATTCTGCCTTATCATGGTATCATAGGAGAAGGAGTTGGAATGGAGCTCAAGAAATTTCTGGTTCATCCCACTGCCTTATGCTCATCTGTCTCCTGTCTGACAAAACGCACAGATCCATTTTTAGAATATACTATCTTTTTTGTTTTTCATTCTAATATTTGGAACAAACTGATGTGAAACTTTCAAGGTAGAAGGAAAAATACTCCTTATCTAAACAGAACCTGGGACAATATGGTGATCCTCCCTGCCTGCCTTCCAACATTTTGCTCTATAAACTTATTAAATTATGGGTTTTTTTTCCCTTTTGCTCCTTATGCTGTTTTACAGCTTATTTTTCTAGAATTGTTGCTTTTTAGCTTCTGTCTTTCTTTTACCTCTATTTCCTCTGTCATCTTCACAGATGGTGGTGCAAAGAGAACTGAATGAAACGACTTGCTATGGAAGAGCCATCAGCAGCATGGTATCTTTCCACAGAAGAAAATGGAAATGCAATAAGCACAGAAATGATGCTGGTAATTGTTGATAATAATCTCAAGATTTTCCCCGTCCATTTTTCCCTACTTTGATTGCATTTATGTTGTGGTCTGGACATGCCACATAAGGACACAATGATTACTCTGTGTTGCATCCAAGCAGCTCTTTCCTGCCCTCAGTTCTCTGGCAGCTGCTTGCTGTTTCCCCTGGACACCAGATTCCCTTCTCCGCTCTTTCAGCATGGACCTGATGCCAGGAGCATGACTGAAAGCTGGGCCAAAAGTGATGGATGACCTCCCACCTGGGTACTTCTTGTGGGAATCTGATCTGTTGGAAAAAAACTCCCAGTGAAAAACCCAGCCTGTTTCTTGGAAGGTGCTCACACACTCAATATAAACCTGAAGGCAGGAAATAACTCTAAAACAGAATGTTTTTAAAAATTAATTAAATCTGCCTGGAGAATAGAATCCCTTTTTTCTAAACTCCATGATGATACAGTACAGGCTACCCGTGTGTTACCAAAGCTCTTTAGATATGCTAAAGTTGGCTTTCAATAATGTAAATTCTTGCAGAGTTTTTTGTAATCAATTTTCAGCCTCCTTTGTGATTTTTTTTTTTCCTCTTACTCTCTTTCAGTAACTGTTGCTACATCTGCATTGTTCTGCAGCTAGTGCTATTGTCAGGTTATGGACCAGTTGGAAGAACCGATGACAGCCTCTGCTCCAGATGACCTGCTGTTCTTTCCAGTACTGTTCTGGAATGGATCCCCAAGGCTAGCAGCTGGATTGTGAAACTCAGTTTATAAATCATGATTTAAAATGGAAAAGAAAAAAAAGTTTATGCACAAAGAAGAAATGTCAAGCACTGGGTTATTTGTAACATAACTCATTAGGCTTGGACCTTTATGTTTAATTTTGTACTCTATTTGCAAGAAAAAGAATTAAAATAGTTGAGAAACGTGTTGTATTTCTGAATGTCTCACAGCAAAGATTCATTTGCCCTGAAAGTAAGGAACAGGAGAGAGCTTAGTGCTCATACAGTAACTTGCGATGTGACATTTGCTTGTAAAAATGGAAGATCTATGTTGATCTGCTCTGAGCAGTTGTCTGGGTGACACCCATCCATTTCAGTGGAGATCCTGGGGAATTCCCCCAAAATACTGGGACTTATGTAAGGCACCTTTCTTTTCTGTAGGCAAGAAAAGTCAGCTGCAGTAACAAGGAACTCCAATAGTTACCAGAAAGAAAGAGTGTAGGTCCTTGAAGAAGACAAATTGAAATATATGAAAATGTTCTGTATTTCCCCAATTTAAAAAATTCACAGGAATTCTCTTTATATGCAGGGGGTCCCATCATTCCTAGGAGGTGTCTGTTAGCCAGCTTTTATGCTAAGAAAGGATTTTCACCAGTCCTATACTGTCTCCACAACATCCATCCAAAAAGGTCTATTAATGTATGTGCTAAAACAGAGGTGAAGATGAGTAGAGGAGTCGAAGGCTCCACTGATGAAAGTAATGAGCTAATTCATCAGGGAGCAGCTGGAAATACAATTTTTAGCAAGCTTTTTCTAAGAAGCACTGAGAGTTGACATAGAGTATACTCAGGACATTTACACCAGCAGTGCCTGTGAATCAGGATTTAGTTCGTTGATGTCAGAATTAAAGTTCAGTTAGGAGAACAGCTCCATCATCCTCTTGTTGGACACCATGGGAAAGTAGATAAACTTGATATATTTTATGTTATACAAAGAGTAATAATCGCCAAGAATTCATTAATTGATGGCCTAAAGGCTATGAAGAAAAACATTACCTTATAATTCCCAGAGCAACCTGCTGAGGTTATGATTGTGCAAAAAATAAATTCAGTGAAGTCCAAAACTAATGTCAGATTTGGCTTTCATGAGCTGATTTTCCCCAGCCACATTCTCACATCAGTTTGGGTTTATTTTTCCAACTCTTTGAGCATAACATCTCTTTGTGTGGCTTTAAGTGTTATGAAGCATAGAAGGGACTCCAGAGGGACCTATAGGTATAGGCTGTGTTCTACCACATCCACCATGTGATATCTGGGAGAGCCCTTTCTTAAACTGGTTGGATCCCAACTCACTAGGGAAATGCAGAAGTGACTGGGTGACTCTACTAGTATTGAAGCTAGTCTCCTTTCTTTCTTGCAAGACCATCATAAGGCGAAATAATCTGCTGCTTCTTGTTATTGTTTAACAGCGTCCCAAGTGCCTGGGAGTAAAGGTTGTGAAGACTGAGGGGCATACACAACTTTTTTCTTACCTTATTTGCCTTGTGTGACTTTATCACTGACTCTTAGAACTCTCTGTAAGCTTTTTTTTTTTAATCCTAAAATCCTTCACTTACTCTTTGATTTGTGAAAGCACTACAGAGCTGAATATGTTGCTTTCATTTCATTTACGAGGAAAAAAACTTGGACTGCATTTTGCACTATGAAATTTTGTGACCTCAGATCAAGAGATCAGGCAAGCACAGGCAAACCATGTTAATGCCCTGTAAAACACAAAGAGAAAAGAGTACATCGACAAATTGGTAAGATCTGTTCAGGCAAAAGGAAATAACACAGTGCTTTCCTGGGAGAATAATAATAAGCACTGTCTGAATATTAATTAGCAGAACTAAACAAAAAAAATTACAATATACTTGGAACAAAGGGATATTTGCTACAGGAATACTGCAGTACCTGCTAAATGAATAAACATACAGTGCTGTCTGATACTAAGCTGCTATGTGTGTTAAGAGCTAGTGACTTTCTGCAAGTAAGCCCATTAAGTAAATAAATCTATGTTTTCCACCTACAGCATATATATTTCATAAGAATAGATCTCTGAACTGTCCTATCTATGTAACCTGCCGTGTGGATTATAAAAAGGCAGCGCATACATGGTTGTTTATGGCACTTGGCATGAAAGCAGCATATTTGTCATGTCACTAGGTGGTCACCTGCCAAAAGTTGCCCATATCCTGTTATCTGCCCATGTGTCAATAATATACTTATCCTAGCTGTCTACAGTTAAATGAAGTCAGTCAAGTTTCTAAGGAGTATAGCACTGTTTGTATACTACGAAAAGACTGCAAGGGAATTTGGGTGCAGTGACAGGAGGTGAATGCTTGCTTTTAAACTTTCTAAGTCATTCAAACCCAACAATGTCAACAAACACACTAATTATTTAAACAAAAGGACCTGCAGATAACAGGAGAGATCAGACACTGGGCAACATCTAAAACGTGGAGCTGGCTAACAAAATTAGTATTTTTGTACATGTTCCATCTTACTCTGTATAAATATCTTACATGTGGTAATGTTGTTTGCCACAAAAGAAATGAACCTGTTAGAACTCAAGAAAACCATCTGATGCCTGGAATTGCACAGACATATTTAATAAGGGCTGTACATTCCAGTAGTGAGAAACTCAGAGTGATACCCTAAGATGTTCCCAAAATGGTATCTGAAAAGGACCTCAACACTGTTTTTCTGGTGGTCCAAGCTGGTAAGTAAGTGTCAGGATGCACCATGCAAGGACAAGTGCTACTTGCAATGGCTGTGGGAGAGGGCCTGGTAGTCTCTCCTCCCGCTCCGAGCAAGCACAGGCAAGGTCAGCAAGGCAGGGTCCCTATGGTATCTGGGGACCACAGAGATACTGGATAGTGCTCTAGACAGATTTGGCAGTGAGCAGTTGAGCTGGGTCAGTGTAAATACCTGCACTGTATCTGAGCTGCTAACTTCTGAAGAGGAATTTCTCCTAATTGGTCTGTGTAAAGAAAACTAATGTTAGGTGGGGAAAAAAGCATATATTGGTCAGAGAGCAGATAAGAACCTCAGTCTGACCCAGCTGTGTCTTCTCTGTGACAAAGAAAAGTGAAATAAATTGCAAGGTCATCACACCCTGCCTGTATCAGACTGTCTTTCATGTTCAATAAATTATGTGTGATTACAGTAAGCAGCTAGCTTTGAGGGAGTATATTTTGTCAAGGCCTCTCCCCTCTCTCTTCAGCACTGGTACTATGGCTTTGTGCCATGGTATCCTCCTACCTGTCAAAATACTTCAGTCTGAATGCACTGACTGCTACCGAGTGAGGAGTAAGCCTGGTGTTAGGCAGCTGCCTCTGGAATGTGTCTCAGCAGGGTGAGGTGGCTGGGCAGAGAGGTTGCTCTGCCTGTACCTACAAAGGTCATTCTGATATCAATGGGACTTCCCTCTACAGGCCAGAGAGGGGTGGGTTTAGGAACTAACAGGCTATTTTGTCTAGGTCTGTTTGTGGAGGATAGAGCGAAGTAATTTTCTCCATCTATTTTTCTCTTTTTCCTTCTCCAAAAAGACTCTGTCAAGACGTATTGGGTTTTTTTGTTGGTTTGGGTTGGGTTTTTTTATACTTAAAGGTTGTTGTTTTCTCATTGCTTTCCCTCAAAAGCTCAACATTTGAATTTGTTTCTTTTATGGGTAGCATAAACTGAAGACAGATTTTGTTTGCTTCCCTTTACTGAACCTCTCTTGTTAAAAATGACTGATGCTTGTTTATCCTCTCTTTTGTGCTTTGAACAGATATCAAATCCCATGTTTTGAGAAAGGAATATAGAAGGGGATCATGGATTCATCATCATTCATCATGCCCTTCAAGGTGCATATGTGTGCCTGCACTGCAAACTGAGTGCACTGAGATAAATTCATTTGTCTGCTTGGTGTGAGCTGTATTAGACTTCTGACTAGCTGGAAAGTGACCGTTCATTACACTGCAACACTACAGAGCTAGATTAACTTTTTTTGAGGTTTTTCAAAAACACTATTTGCACTTTCTGGCATCCACTGAATAATAATAATATAACCAATTAGCTGCTTAGTATTTTGCAGTGCAATAGCATATATGAGCCCACGTCATCAACTGGGAGCCCATTGGGTTAGGGCCTGTACAAACACTGTATGTTTTGGCTCCATCCAAGAAGTCTTACAGTCTAAGTGAGCAAGACTAAGCCAGAGAGCGCTTTTTGTGAGGCTGTCAACTTCCCATGTAAGTCCACACCTTCTGGGACTCGCTGCACAACTCTGCCCCAGAATGTAAGCAGCATTTGAGACAAGAAGTCTTATTTCTCCTTTGCAGTAGGTGTCTTTATTGCTCCACTCTCAGTGTGGATAGCTTTCTAACGGTAGACTTGTCTGTTATGAGTGGAATGCCCCAGTGTAAGCACCATCTGGCAGCACAGAGCCAGCAGAGAAACTTTGGTGTTAGCCTCTGGTTGACTGATGGCACACAAGGATGGCCACTGTTTGTGCCTGCAAACTTTGGCTACTGTCTTCATCCCTGAGGTCTGTTAAGAGTTAATTCACCTTCAAAAGTACCAGGAGAGAAGACTGTCAGGTGCTTGGTCCAAAACACAAAAGTGTAGAGGCCATCTTAATGAGACCACCAGCATCTTTGAACCAGTGGGTACGTTCTTCAGCCACAGTCAAGGTTTTAGACCTGGCTGTCTAGTCCTTGAAATGACACAGGTAACCTTCTAAGACTGTGCTGTACATAACAGATGCAAATGTGTATTCCCCCGTTTGCAAACATCTTAGAGCAGGAATTCTTCTAAGACAAATAAACTCCTTGGCAGCCTTTAATTAGAGAGGCATTTTCTCCCGTAACAATAGCAAATTCTTACCTTTTAGGCTGAAATATTCTGTTCTCTTATGATTAGTCCATTTTTCTTGGAAATTTGAACAAAATCAATGTATGCACTTTTAAGAATAATAAAATAAAATTGTATTTCTGCTGCTACTGTAGAGAAAACCCTTGAGTGTTCTTTCTTACCAGGTTTAACACTGAAGCCTAGGAAGTCAGAAAATGTACATCTGGCATAGGAACACCTTGAAAACTCCAGTAGTCTCTTTCAATGCTCAGATAAAATTCTATTTTGATCAGTAGAGCTATCATATTAAAAAATTTCCATGTATATTTGAACACAGCTGTTAGGGACTATTATTTAATTCTGATTTCCTAATGGTGCTTGTTTGTATAAATACATTGAATGAGTTTTGGATCATACTAAAAATCAATACAGGGAAGTTTTTGTTCTCAGAGTGTAAGAATTTGTGCCTGTGTGTGAATGGCTGAAGGGATGTAGAGAACAAATCAGGCTTCCTAACAGAAGGGAAGCTGGAGAGTACAGCTGCAGTACCTTAAATGAAGCCTCAGGTTTAATAAAGTCTTCTCCTCCTCAGAGCTGACCCTTTACCATTTCTTTAGCCAGGAATTATGTATACTGCAACACTAGCCCCTTGACACCATCCAAAGGTTTTTTGATGTCACAAAGACATTCAGAAAAACAGGTTTTTAATGTTTCAATTTCTGTTTTAATGTTTCATGTCTATGAGGTTTACTGTACCGTTTCATTAGCCTTTTGCATTTGTTTAAGCTACCTATTGTTTCTTGTCTTAAACTATAAACAGTGGATACCTTTCTGTGCTCTGTGCACTCATCCAGTGCCAAAAGAGCTATGACTAGACACCCAAAGTACTGTAAGATACCTTTGTGGAAGATTTGCTGTGACTCAGATAGAAGATACCTGTTTGTTACAGAACCTGCTATCGGAGGGACTGCTGTACTGCATTACGGTAATGACTCCCTCCACCCTGAAAAATAGTAAAAGGATAATCAAACTGATCTGCTGCCAACTTTAGGATTTGAAAAATGAACTTGAAACCCAGCAAGAAAACTTTTGCAGATGCTGTGAATTCTATGGGAGGAGAAGATCTTACCATGCTATGCTTGCATTTTTGTTATTTAGTACAGGAATGAAACCCTCTGACAGAGTAAAGTATCTGCCTGGAGAGAGAACCCTCAATAAAAGGTTCTGAGGGAGGCTGGGTGTTGTAGAGCAATCTAGAAATACCCTTTTGAACCTTTTCCAAAATTTTGGCTATACTGGAGAAGAACTTGGGATGTACACATATGACACAGAGAAAGGAAGGTCAGCAGGAAAGAGCACACTGAGGAACAAGTGGAAACATCAGAAGTTACTTGCTGCATCCCCTAGGAGCTACAAAATAAAATGTGCTTTTGAAGTTTAGAGCAGAAGATCCCCAATTCTTTTCTGTCAGTGGGCCAGGAGCTGAGAGCAGCTGCAGCAGTAGCAGAGTAATGTGGTGAGAGCCTGCCAGGAAGGGCCAGACATCACATGGGGCCAAGAGCCAGTGAGCTGCAAGACAGAGCACCTACAGCTGCTATTGAGGAGTGCTTCTTGGTGGTACAATTTATATGCATGCCTCCCAGATGAATAAGGGAACAGTGACCTTAAAATAATTGCATGCTTCATGGACTTTCCCCCAAATCTGCTTATGATCCAAAAATTATGAAACTCACACGAGTAGGAAATTGTTGAGTTCAGTGTTTAAGGTGCCACAAATGGAGCGACTACTTGCGATACGACTGGATATAAACAAGCTTTATCCCACTGATTAATTCTCTTTGAAGGAGAATGGTAATTAGGCTTAAATTTTAGTCATAGATGTCAGAGATAGGAGGAATTAATACATCTTCCTTTCCTTTGTTATAATAGGTTAAATAGCAAAATCTAGAGGAAGTTTAAAGCTCGGTATCCATACATTTTTTCCTCTGATCGTAATGAGAATGCTTTCCTCACTCTTAATTTTGTCATTGCTAATGACTTACTCTGTAGTTAGACTTCACATGTCACATAAGATAATTTTACTCCATGCCATCACTGCAGTAGTGGTGCCGTTCAATCCTGTCCCTTGGGGACAGCACTAGCTGTGCAGCTGCAACATAAGCTTGAGCTAAATCCTGTGATACGTGCTAATCTGATAAATCATTGTATTTGGCAGTGGTTTAAACTAACACCTTTGCACTGAAGCAGGGTCTAAACACTAAGACAGTAAGACACTGTTCACTAAGAGATCAAGGAGCTCTTTTTGCAACCACTGAGCTGCCAGCCCTGACCTCTTTGCACTCTCACAGTCAGAACCGCAGGCTCGGTTTCACAAATGGAGCTCTAATTTTAACCTCTTTTTGTGTGGCTTTATTTTAGCTTAACTGCAGTTTACACACCTACAGTATACGCTAGATGTAAGGTTTGCAAATGTTTTTGTACCAGACCATGCTGACTGCTCATATGGCCATATCCTTAGCAGATAATGTAACCAACAGCACTTTAAATAAACCTTCTGTGTCATGGAGTTGGTGCTGTTTAGACATTTCAGTGAATGTGCCATGCTTATTACTGTTTTGCTTAAGCAGTCCCAGATAAATCTTTGCATGTTCAGGGAGGAATATTACATAGCCTTTACCAAATAGAAAATTTAATTAATTTACTTCATAGTTAATTAAAACTTTTTCATTTGTTCAGTGTATTTTATTGTGTATCAAATTATACTCATCTTATGAGCATAAGAACAAATTCTGGAGAAGCCATATATACCATGAGGTGCTTTGAGACAGGACACAAAATATGACATGAGTGTGAACAACAGGTTTATCATCTGTACATTCTTTTTCATAGATAATTTAATTTTTCCTATTCCCAAGAGACTTTGCAAGGGGTGGTAGGAAGTTCCTTAAATATTGAACATCTCTTCCATAAATAGCCACAAATAAGTATGAAAATGCAGTACTGAAACTGCAAGAACTGACTTTGGTTTCTGAATGCAGCTTGTGCACACAATGAGAGCTTAAATTTTTGTATGGCTTCTAGACAGGCCTGTGCTGAAAGATAAGATTTAGATTCCTTTAGATCTAAACATGTGGCACTTTGCTGGTCATTTTATATTTGATTTTGGAAGATTTAGTACCTTTAGATCTTTGAAATATAAATTGATCTGAAAGAAAAAGATAAGATTTTAAGACCAGATGTTAAAATTGTGACAGTATTAAGCACGAATAAATTCATACCTGTAAACTGAATCTAGGTATTTAAATTATTCCATCTGCAAGGGAAATCAAGTATTCATATGAGCTAAACACCAGAAAAGCAATATATACCACCTTCAGTAACTCAAACTTTAAAAATCCTAAACTTCTTCTTACCCCTAACTTCCACTGCCCCCAGTTTTTTGATTTTTTTTACCTAATTTTGATAGTATTCCATTTTTCAGAGAGACTTTGTCCTCTTCAGATTCATCTACACAACTAAATGAAGGTATGACTGTAACATATGATAGTTTATCCATACCAACCTCATAGGGCAAGCACTGATACAGTAATAGTCATTGCAGCAGCATGGTCTTAGTGTGTGTTATCAGAAAAGAAACTCTCCAGGGACCCTTAATTAAATTAGAAGTGGTAAACTAGGATGTGGTACAACTGCAGTTTCCTAGGCAGACTTATCTTTATTTTCTCATCAAAATCACCGGAAGGTTAGGAGCACAAATCTTTATTGACTGCCAGTAAAATTTGTTATACTAACTCACTAAGGCACTTCATAAGTCTTCCTCTAAATTATCTTTACAGGTTATACATATAATAAATATTGTTCTTCTGTTCATCTATCAATCAATCAATCAACAAATGGGATTGTTTGAGCTAATGGTGAACTAATGATACACTAACAGTTCTCTTCAGAAGAATAAAGTATGCTTCAGCTTTGTAAAAAATAATAGTACCTTTCCTGCTCTGAATTTGATAACTAGGTAAAACATACTGCATGACACCATGCTCTAAGAAAATACCATTAACTACCTCTGTATTAAGAGGGGTGGTTGTTATCAAGAAATATCTGCAATCATCTTTCTTACTACATTTCATTCCGCTGTTACGAGAGCCAGCAAATAAGCGTGTGACATTCTGACAGTGGCCCAGCAGTTAATGTAGATCTTTGGTGTTACACATTATAGTCCATAGCCATTATCTTTTAATATATGGAGAGCTTGGATTTGTATGTATGTATGTATGTGTGTATGCTGTATTAACTTTAGAACAACTTCTCTAATTCAGCCTGGTATGCTGTCATTTGTGTACGTAGTCTTTATGGTCCTGAGTTCTGTTCTGCACTGGCTCATGATATAATAATAATAATAAATTGTTAATTCCTCTTCTTTATGAAGACTTACAACAGCTTTCAAATCCTGACATGAAAAACACGTATTTTAAAAACACTCAATAATAACTGATCTAAGGTCCAGAGAGGTTGAGTGGCATTCCTGTAGGAATTGTCTATTGCAGAATAATTGTAAAGTAGAAACTCTTCAAATGACAAAAATAGTATTTTGATTCTTAAAAAATATCTCTGGATATAATGCATAGGCTGCAGACATGCAGAATGATTCTTAGAGGAGCTAGCAAGTAACATTTTAGACTACACAACTAAATGAAATAGGATTTCACATTCTATTTTGGAGCTTATTTAAGAGCTGATGGTTTTGTCTAGAACATGTAGAAAAATCAATCTGAATTAACTTTTAAAATGGATTGGCTAAACCACTCTAAATTTCTGTGTAGCCAGCTCTCATTTAGAATGTATTAATTTACTTTGGAAGTAAATATAGTTAAATCAAATTAGGGCCACTTTTATTTTGAACGAGAATGTGCACATAATGCAGTTAAAGTAATCACAACTTTAAATTCACACCTTTAGTTAATTTGAATTACTTTTCTTGACTGTTCCCATACATATAAACTCTAAATCTCACTGAAGTCAATAAACATTTCTTCAGATGTGCATTCTTACGTGTCCAGATAAAACAGAGCAAGCAAGACAGCCTAAAGGAGCATGTCCTGACAGCCAATAACGCTGCTGATGCAGGGTGGAGGTAGAGTTTCCTATCTAGTAAACGCTGCGGTGAAAGCAACTGTCTCTTGTGAGTGGTATCATCCAGTAACTGAACACTGAAAACATTTTAAACCACCTACTGTCAATATTTCATTATATCTGTGATAGCCAAATTTTCAACAGGGAAATAACGTTATCAAAATTGACTGCAGTGGGTTGCTACCACTTGGCAGGCAACATCACCTATGACAACTGAGAGGTATTTAAAGAACTGTGGGTGTTGATTACACACACCAAGCTTCCTGCTCTCCCTGCAAACTGCAAATCTTAATGACCTGGTTTGCTATATACCTGATGGCCACTCGCTGCCGGGTATGCTTGGGCTATGTACGGCTTGCTGCTTCTTCAAGGAGCTGCACATGGAAGAGGCTGAGAAAGCATTTATTTGAGCTATTGAGAAAACAGTGGGAGATGTGAGGGAGGAAGACAGGGATAATACAACCTCTAATAAGGCCATCTTTACTCTTACAGTGCAGATTAAAACTTACTTGACTGTAATCAATGTGCCAGGTGAACTGCAGGATTTCTGACCAGAATCTGTTCAAAGGTAACAAAGTACAATGGCTGCATGACTGAGAAATGAATGCCAAGATATGAACGTGAAGTGAATCACTTGGTAATAGCTGCATACAGATGAGTGGCCTGTACTGAAAAGTGAGAGAAACAGGACATCTGGCTATCAGAACTTGGTTGATTGAAATTTGCTTTTGTGCAGGTAAAGTAAAAACACTGCAAGACTGTAAATCTCAGAATTTAAAAATCAGAGCAGTATGGCTTGCAGTGAATTTAACTACCTGTGATATTTCACTAAAAGATAAAGTTATCTAAAGACCTTTAAACAAAATATTACTGGGTTGCAAACACTACTATCACAGATTTTTTTGAAAGAAATTGAAGGTATAAGAAATTCCGATCAGCAAAATTTTGAACAGAGCTAATGTGCTTCATTTCTGCATTATCTTACTTTTAAATGTGATCATTTTAAAAAGTTGTACTGAAATAGTCAGACTATTTCTCATTTCCAACAGATACACCAGATTTATAATGAACACAGATTTTTAAAACTGTATTAACTTCTGTCTTAATCTTACATATGAAACATGAATCCTGAACTTTCACATTTTTAACACATACAAGCCACCTGACAATTTCAACTTAATGTGAAACAGTGCACCTACAGTTATATGAAAATTTATAGCAGGTTCCCATATAAATAAGGTATAACATTCTAAATCTACACTTAGGCATTTAAATATATAATGGCCTTCTTTTAGAAGAGCAACATTATTATATTTGTTAAAAACAAAATAATCAAACTGTTTGGTATTCATGGGCCTATGGATGACTTGTTATAAGTACACCAAGCTTGCTCATAGAGAGAAGTTATTAGTGGGAGCCAGGAAAAGAAAGAAAATACAGAAAATGGCCTTGATAGAATATAGAGTGTNTCACTTATTAGGATGAAACAGGTTCAGGATATGGACTGCAGGCAGTTTGCTGCTGTTGCTGAATGTTGCAAGTATGTGATCCTATTTGACAGTTCTAACCCAGTTAAAAACTCCTAGTGAATCATCAGGAGTTTTGTGTATATGAGAGTATGAGTGCCAGACAGAACTGAGCCACAGCATCCTTTCACAGGTGTGCTTCCCACTGTCTTCCATGAGAGCTGGCCGGCAGAATCGATCCTCCTGAGTTTCAGTTCAGCTGTGGAAATGAAATACATATTGTCATAGAGATTTCCCCTGATTTGACTAAATGTTGTTTATCCCAGCTTCTTCTTGTAAGCAGTTTATCAAAAGAAAATGTTCAGCAATCTTTTAATTCAGAAGCTGCATCTCAAGGTAGAGGAACCTCCATGTGCTCCAGGGCAAATCATAATGAAAATTCCAGGTTTAACAACATCATTTTAATGGCAAAATACTTATTTTATCCTTCTCGATTGCATTTAAGCCACGGGCTTTCTATTATGATTATTTATGGTTATCATTTTGGCTGCTCTGAGCAGCAGTGTCTTGGCTTAGTTGTCTTCTCTGCTTAGGATGAAAAATGAAGTTTGAAAGAATGTTCATTACCTTCATGGCATGTGTTGACTGCACTGATTCTTCATCTGCCAAACTGCGTATGCTGGCTTCTGTCTCATCTGGAGACCTCTGGAACTAAAAGTAATTGATCAAATTAATTCTAATATAATCCCACACAGACCCTGCTACCACTGCAGCTTGTTAACCTTATATGCAAACAGTTTATTTAAACTATCTGGATGACATCATGAAAACTACCCTCAATATATCAAAAATAGTAAGAAATGAAAGCCCATTCCAACGTTTATTCCAACATATGACTTTGTTTTTGCTACTTTTTTCTAAAAAACAAAATTTGGAACCTCAATACTTACTGAATTAATTTCAATTCAGTTGGCCATACCTCCCAAATTACTGGATTTTTTTCCCATTCTTTAAAAAAAGCCACACAACAACTTTCAAATCACCAAGTTCACCCCAGTAGCTTTGTGTATAGTACAAAGTAGCGACTGAAGGATCCTAGCACCAATTTTCTGAAGTGTGTGCTTCCTTTTCTTTCACGCTGACGATTCTCATTCCTGCATTTTGTGGACCTTTATATCTAAATCAACTCACTGACAGATTTCTATCATTCCTTATGGACTCCAGTCCACCTTTTGCCTCCCTATAGCAGCTACGGTTTTTGATTATGCAAAATATTAAAGCAGTTCTAATAAACTCCTTTACAGTTTTTTCCACCATCCTGTGTACTTCCTACTTTCATACTGGCTGTCAGTGGTAGGGCACTATTGACTTCACTAATAAACTGTGCCCTGTGCAATGACCTGGCATAATGTGTGAATGCCAAAATGTCTCTCTTTGCACTGTCACAGAAGAATATATAATTCGGTATAAAAGTAACTATTCATAAATCATCAGAAATGCCAAGTGTACGTAAACCAGCAGAAAGTGATTCTCATAACAATATAAGAGTGAGGACATAAGTGTGCACATGGCTGGTTGTGATTTATAGGTACAGAAAGTTCCCCACTGCTTCAGGGTCCTGACTGTAACTAGGCACAACATGGTGAATTAAAGATAGCACAGCAGTCTCAGCTTCAAGATTTCCTATAATTTATCATTTTGGCCCAAGCACTTAGCCATGATGATGTCATATATATATTAAATTACTTTGCATAACATTGCAAAAAAAATAATAGCAACATTAAAAGGTTATGAAGACATTACCACAATCATAAAAATATAAAGTAGTATATCTCCCAATCATTAGCTGGGTAATAGCTAAGAGCTGTTAGACCTTCTGGTACTGACTACCTCACGGAAAATATTTAATACTTGCTAAATGTGACTACTGAATGAGAAGGATAAAGACTGTCATGAGAGCATTCCTAAGAGGACAATACATTGTCATCATGTCTTGTGATTATTATGCTACTTAATAAGCAGAAGTGTCCTTTTCAGGTAAACCGGGCTGGTTCTCATAGGCTTTCATGACAGCTTTATTCATTCTCTTGGCTCTAGCCTAGAAGACAGTTTTCTCAAAGCACCACAGTTGTAGTAGAAACAATATAACACTCATTAGAGCTGATATCTTCTAGAGTTTCTCTATGCTATATACTATATTCTGTATTCTAATTAGGGCTAACTGGCAACATTTCAGTAAAAGCTTTTTCTGAAAGCAGATACTGGGATGCGAACTTTTTAGAAAAACATAATTTTTTCAGATCTAGGATAAATTTTACAGTCAAAATGAGAGACGTAATTCTGAAATTACGCTGTTCTTCTGGGATGCAGGAGCCCTAAGTTCAAGTCCACACTCTATATCATTTCTCTTAACTTAGGAGACCAGTTCCACCATTTGACAACAAAGGAAGATAATATCATCCTGGTTGAAAAAATACATTATTTGTTCAAAAAATTAAAAATTGGTTGGTTTCTGAAGTTATTCATGCAAATAGCTGTAAAGAGAACACAGATATCTGGCAATAATGATATGCATGGTGCTCTAGCCAATTTCTGAGGATATCAGGATGTGAAACATGATGTATGGTGGTTGTTTTTTAGCTTACATTAAGCAAATACCAACTGTGGAGAGATACGGCTTCATTTCATGTATCAAAATTCCCAGACCAGGTTTGTGTGCTGGAGTGCTACTCTATTCTTTTCTTCTGGTTATATCAGCTTATGTAGTAAAGAATCACTACATTTTCCCACAGTCCTTCCTCCGAATACAGCAATTCAGAGTGTCCCAGTGATCCTTTAGGCTGTTACATGGGGACAAATTCCTTAAGACAGTATCTGAAAACGAAAACATACTTAGTGGCAAGAGTAGTAGGTTGCCTTCTCCTAAGTCCTCAGTAATCACCAACAATGATCATCCATTACCTAAAGAGGAAAGTGCAACCTATCCTCATAAACAACGCCAGTTAGGAGAGTTAGAAAAAGATATCCCTCAAGCCACAAGTCTGAGGGACTTGTGGCAAAATTGTGTGTAGTAACCACAGCTTCCACCTCAAAGGTCCATACCAGGGTCTCTGCAACAGCAGGGGTAAAACAGGCTGATGTGGAAAGCATGGAGCACACTATAACTAAACAGCCTGTAGAAGAAGCAAACTCAAGTATTTTCAATCTTACAAAGTCAACAGGTCACTCTATCTATTTTTCAGCTGAGCACGTGCACAGGCTGGCAAAGTTCCCAACTCGCCAATCTTTCTTGATTTCTTTCCACACAGCCTGTAATTCTATATTAGTCTTTTATAAACAGTTCATGGTAGGAACAGGCACTTTCTGTTTATAGTTAGTGATGCTTTAATGCTGTGTGTGTATTTTGAAATTTTGAAAGGAATACTAATCCCAACAGAAATTATTAGTGCAATAAAAAAGTCATAGAAGATAGTATTTATGGGCACATCAGTTTCAAGTTCTTCATGGATTAATCAAGAAAAATATTTACAAAAACTGCAAGAAACAAAGAAATAAGATTATATTTTAATTTTTTCTTTAGAAAACAGAAGCAGTATGGACTACTATTTCTGAAAGTGCCACTGGTTTATGCATCATTGCAGTTAATAACTTATTCAAGGTATTAAATCTGTCACATTCCTTTGACTTAGAATAGAATTGAAGAATTTACAGCCAGAGACCCAAATGTGACCTAGCAACTTGAAAGCATAACAGAGATATGAATCCAATTATTCTCTGTCCAAACACTGACACACATACCTTGTATCAGAGAGACATCTGAACAAGTCATATTTAATATCAGACTGAAATGATTACAAAAATAAGAGCATGAGGATTATTAAACACTCATTTGCTAAAGAGACTTCACTGCTGAAAAGAGACCATCAACTGGTTTTAGTTGATAGTGTTAAAATTCTCTTCAAAGTACAATAAATTTGGTCTGCTCTTATTTCCCACATTCCATGCCCTCACATTTTTAAAAACACCTGCTTTTTCAACTTCATTAAAAAAAACCCACCTCATCTTTGCAGATATCTTTGTGACAGCAGCAACATTACCAACCTATTAGTAAGATCCAAAAGGATTACTCTCAAGTTTGGGAAGGTTGGTTTTTTTGTTTTGTTTTGTTTTGGTTTTTTTTTTAAATGTAGCAGATAGAATTGTGTAATTAAAAAAGGTGAAAGCACAACTGTGAAAATCTCCTTTAGCACTGTTTTTTCAAAAGAATTACAGAACGTCTTTTCTCCTGTTGGGTTATCCTGAGTTTTGCCAGTTGCAAGAATGACTTGGATATTATAAAACACTGAGAGACAGTGGCTTCTCTTGAAGGTGCTAAAGCACCAGACAAGGGATGGAAGACTTCCCTGCATCACAATACCAAGAAGAAGTGAAATAAGACATGTGTGAAGTGGCATCGAAGCAGGGGAATAACCTGCCAAACACACTTGTGGTCATCGGGGGCCTTCTGCTCGCGCAAGCAGGAAGACAAGGAATCACAGAAATGTGATGGAGGAGTACATGTGTGGGTTGGGAAGCCTGGTAAAGGCTTTCAAAGGTATGAGCTCACTTTCTAACCTTTCTCTCAGGTAAGAAGAAAGTGGAAATGTTCTTGTAACAATAAACACAGGGTCAGGCCCTCACCTCCTTCCCAAAGAGCGGTGGGAGATAGGGCTGTGGCGGTAGCAGGGAGCATCTCCTCCCACCGCATAGTTGCTGGGTAGGTCCCAGGCTGTTATCTCGTCCCCCAGGCCATCCACGCCATCCATCAGCCCTTATCTCCCCATGGACCCAGCACTGCCTCGCGCCCTGTATGGTGACGCCGTGCAGGGAAGCCAGGGCTCGAGGTCAGCAGCACTGTGTGGGGCAGTGGGGGAAGGCGAATGGGGGGCTGCTCCTCCCCACGGTTTGAGCTGGCTGAAATGCCAGTGCCCGGGTATGGGACGAGCCCCCTTAGAAGGGACAGAAGCTGAAGACTTTGACATGTTTCAATCACATTTAGGTTCCATTTCTTTGAAGCTCAGATGGGCATATCTAATCTCTTAGGACGTCTGCACATTTTCCCCCAGCAGCCAGATGCTTGCAGACTAGTACAGCATCTCATATCAGAGCAGGGATGTTAAAAGCACTAAGGATGCCAACCTTCTCAGTGTCTTCACAGGCTGATATTACAGTATCTCTTTATAAGAGCTTTGTTGCAGCACAGGGATGGGGCGGTTTGCTCTTCAGACATTCAGATCATACCACTCATCAGAAACATAGAGTGAAAAATTCTTGATGTTGCTCAAACAGGGAGAAAAACCTGGAAAGAGACTGCGCCTCTCAGATTTCAGACTCAACTCTGCAACCCTCTGCTCAAGTCAATAGCTGCATGGGTGCGGTTTAAATCCTTAGAGGGGCAGCTCTTAGATTATGTGAAAGCAGGAAGAAGATTTGGTGACTAAATATCCAGTTTGATTTCCAGGAGAGGAAAAAGGAGAGGGAGAGACAGCAAATAAAACAACCAGGGGTAGTGACAAAACAGCAAGCAGTGGAAAATGGTGCTTTTACTCCCTATGGCTGGGAGCAAGACATTTCAGCTACCTGGTATGACTGTAAGGGAAGAAGTTGAGTGTCAGGTCTCAAATGTGTGTACACAGTATATGAATCACTTGGTTTCAAATATATTAGCATTTACCCAAGTGCAGTGCAAACAAGTCAGGCAGCATTTTACACTTTCTGCATTCTGGTCAAAAATGGGTGAAATATACACAGAGTAATGAGGGATTAGGCCTTTAAGAGTATACACCATTTTTGGTGACAGTGAAATTATAACTGACTTTCATTTTCAGCATAAAAGCTCATTCTTCTGATACTTCCTTAGACTCTCTGATGGGATTCCTGATATAGTCAGTAAGGCAAACTGAGAACATTTGAGCTAGAGCTTCCTGGAACACAGCTCCTAAAGAAAATATTTTTAAGGACAAGAGATGCTACTAGCATTGGACACCCCCAGGGAATCAAATCACAGCAATGAGATTTTCCCAGAGGATCTCAGCTGTTTAATATTTGCTGCTGTGAGCTCATCATGTCCATTACCTGTTTGCTAAGGAAGGAAGTACTAAGCTCTGCCAGGAAGTGCCAACCCAGTAAGGGGGAATTTGAGAGGTCCCTGGCTCTGTCAGAGCTTCTTGCCTCTTTATTCCATAGGCAAGAACAGCATAACTCCTGCATTTTGCAAGGCAGTAGCTTTGGATGCTGCTGGCTTTCTTTCTAATTCATTTATTTGCCATTAACACAGGACATATGCGCTTATCCTACCACTAGCAGTCTCCTGGGCAGATCTTTCTGCCCGGCTACACTAGCTGTATACCATTGCTGTGACAAACTGGTCCAGCTTATACTCCCATCTCTGTAACACAGCTATTCACTGGCCGATGCTGGCATGTGTGTGGAAAATTGGCCAGTGTCAATACCAGGGACCAGTGGTAAGGTTTTGTGGGTCCCCATCCCAAGTCTGAATTTCCTGGTTTACAAGGGCTGGATTTTTACCTAGTATGATATACTCTCCTGTGAGTACAGCAAAAATGCTCTGACATAAAACATTATCTAAGTGTTAAATATTAAAAAGGAGGAAAATAATAACTTACCTTGTCACCTAATTGATTCTGATTATTGTTTAAAGTATCTGACATGCCATTAGAAATCAGGAATATTTGCTTCTTTAACTTCTTTGAAAATCCCTGTGCTTTCCCAAAAGGATGCATAACCTTCAGTTAATTTTCTTAAATTCATGTTCAGAATATTCCTTTGAAAATATGGAATGTCTTTCTCCTTGTTATATTTAATGACCCACTTGTGTAATAACAACAGAAAGCTTGAATTAGCAAATTAGTGCTCCAACCTATAACTTTTTTCCATTTAAGAAATAGAGTTTGATTTCTGAGTGTTATCATATGAATTTCATTGTTTTAAAATAAACTGAAAAAGCTTACCATGAGCTAAGGGAAAAGTGCAGCTTTTAATTATCAACTTACTTGTTATGTGAGAGAAATTTTGTAGTAATATTGAGTAGTTTACAAGACACAATGACGAAAAACACAGATGTTGAGAATAGTAAAAATCACTGTAGAGTAAAATTGCTTAAAAATTATTTTTCTGAGGGGAAGATAGAATATATATGAAAACAGCATAATACTAGTAATTTGCAAGTGTTAATTATTTGACCCCTACACATTACTGTATGCTGAACAGGCAAAGAAATATTTTGTGTGGACAATATATGGGTTGGTGCTGAACAATTTCATGCAAACAAGAAGGCAAATGTAGAGTACCTTTAGACTTTTGACACTTGGAAAGCTGCTGAGATTTGTATGATGGGGACTAGGCTGGCCTAAAATGGAAGCACAGAATACTGAGACACAGAATATCCATTGTGAGAAGACAATGTTTGTCTGATGCAACAGCTGCATTACAGCCATTTTCTGAAAGTTGCACACAGAAGAAATCTTGGGGAATTTTTTTGGTCAAGAAAAGAGGAATGCTGATACTCTCTTCTCTTCCTTTCACTGACACAATCCTTATAAAAACCTGTTATGCCAGTCCCAGAAAAGAACATGTGGACAGCCTGCATCTTAATAGGAGCAATGTATTTCCCCAAATTGGCAGTGCTAATGAGAACTAATAACAATAAATTCACTTATGAAAACATTTAAAAGCAAGACACAGGAAGAATAGGGAGCGTTGCTGTCAGTCTGTTACGATAAAGCCTGAGCTGGGAGAGCTCTGTTTAATCTTTTTGATTCACTTCCAGAGCTGTGCTTGAGAGAAAAACAGATTTAGATGATGAATATTTTCAAAGTACATTAAGAAAAGGCTGATGACAGTGTGATATACTTTTATTTGTGAGTTTACTGATGACATACTACAAATGAAAAAAAGTGGAAATAACTCTATTGTGTGCAGCTTAACTCAAAATGTGTCTGTATACTGAGATTTTTTTGCCTTAACTGTTTGGGCTTATGAGCTGAATTATTCTCTGCTGCAGATTGTTTTCTGTGTTTGGGAACACCAGGGACTCTAGATTGAAGGGATCTCTCTGGCTTTCACTTTTCTTTGCCATACGTATTAAAAGTATTGCTAGGGTTACTCTTGTCACGCATACACAGAGTCTGTGGTCAGATACAGCTATTTCCACATGCTGACATAGATACAAGAAGGGTTTGTGGGGTGATGAGCCAGCTCCATATATGTCCTTCAGTCCATAAATAGAATGGAGATAGGTGTCGTAGGAGAAAACATTGAAAGACAGCCAGATGGCAAAGAGGTCTCAGTCCAGGCTCTTCCAGCATTTAGGATAATGGACTGAGAATGAGGATATAAGGTGTCAAAGGGCAAGTTATCTTCTCTGTCATCTCCTGTCAATGCTGTATGCTGAAGAGAGCAGTGCTTAACAAAATGTATGGTCTGCATAGGCATCTGTTATTAATTAATGGTTTCTTACATAACATTATATGCATGAATTACCACAAGAGAGGAATGAATAGATGCAACTAAAGGCTCAAGCAGCAATTTGCCTTTTGACCATTGTAACCTGGCCTGATCCTCAAAATAAGCCTGTGCAAAAGTTAAACTCATTCCAGGTATTAATGGTTTGCAGGATCAGACCTCAGTTATAACAGAGGTCAGAAGGAAATTATGTCCAAAGTAGGCAATAGTAAAACAGAGGCTTTATAAAGGTCCAGTCTGTATTTTTTTAAATTTTATTTTATCTTCAGGATTAAACAAAACAGTTACTTTTTATTTGGGCTTTGGTAACATTGCCCAAGCATGGTTTTTCTTTACTTACCAGATAAATCTCTTCTCAAAAGAATGCTGGAACAATAAACATGTCAATTAATGAACCTAAAATAAAAAAAAAATCTATAAAAAATAAAGATTACTAAAGCTGGTCATCAGTGACTGTACTTGATTGACTGAAGTACCTAGACAGAATTATGAAAAGGCAGATGCTTCTACTCATATACTCAACAGAGTCTTTGCTGTGGGAACAGTGAATAGTGTATTAAGCAGAGACTTTTTGTTAGCAATTCTTAAAAAATAAAAACCAAGTCAGCCCAATAGCTATGCTGCAAATCTGAGGCTTGCTCTGGGGATGAAACACACAATCTCCCTGTATAGATTTTGCTGTGTTCATTTTAGCTTTGCAGGAAACCTTTGACAAGTACCCAGCTCATGCCCACAGGCAGCCAGCACCGCTGTGTGGGAGCTGCAATGCTGTGGGAATCTCAGGCAGCATCCTGTTGCCTGCTCTGGGCGGTCGCTCGGTGCCTCCACTTCTGAGCTCATACTTCTCAGAAAAAGAAAAGGAGAGGGAATAACTCTTTGTTATCCCTGGGAAATGCAGGATAACAAAGATGGCCAATGGCACAGGGTTTAATGCTGTGACAGTAAGGAGCACTGGTCTCTGACCAGCGGCAACTGTTGCAAGGATGGAGTAGAAATGCTCCGCTGGCACTGCAGGCAGCAGCTGACCTGCAGCTCAAGGACTCCTTGAGCAGAAGAATGGGTCGGTCTGGCACCTTAGCAACCCCAGGAAAGAGCCACTGACTGCCAGGAGCAAGGATGGGATGTAGGAGCACACACCAGGTAAGGAGATAATCCTGATCTAACGCTAGCTTTCCTACCAGGACAAATGACAGTACAAGATCCCCTGAGAAAGATCAGGGATGAAAAGGGAAGATGCTCAAAATGGCATAGGAGGAAAGGATGACATAATGGGGAAGTCAACTTGACAGATGCTTTCTCGAGAAGTGGCCCTATTTGGCAGACTCTCCTTCGGCCCCAAAGCACTATCTTTTGGGAATGGATGCTGCCATGACTGAAAGGAACTTTAAATTAAGTGGAAGCAGTTACATATCCTCCAAATATAGTTTTAATTCAAAAAACTCAGGTATGGAAGAGCAAAGCAGCAGACAAAAAAGGAGCAGAGAAAGAAGGATAGTAAGGAAAATGAAGACTAATATGGATAACAGCAGAAGTCTTGCAGATAAAAGCATCAGCAAAAGGCTGGATATAATTCACTGAAGAATTTGAGTGTGGCCAGAGAGAAATAATGGAAATGTTTTTATACTGGTGCAAGAAGCTCAGACAGCGTGCTGCAAGAACAACCATTACCAGTGCAAGAGATGAAACCAAGTATTATAGAAATAATAGAAATGGGCTGGGCTAGTAATCATGCTTGCAATACTTAAGGGGGTGCTCTGCTTGGGGAAGAATGAAATAAATAATGATAAAGGATGGAGGAGGCAGTAGCCTATAAAGTTTTAGTAATGATATTCTCAGATTTATGCCCTCCATACCACCATTTCTTATATCTTTAGGACTGTTTAGTCTAGCAAAATGAAAGCTAAGGGTAGAAAAGACTGTTCTATAAATACAGCTAGGTATGAATATCTGTGAGGGAGAAGAGCTATCTAAGGAAAGTGTTCATATAAGGAAAAATAAATATTACCTGGCAATAAATAAACTGAGGCTGAAATTCAGAGGAGCATTTCTGTCAGAGCAGGGAGGTCCAGAAAAATGGCTCAGAGGTGTAATGGGGGCAAGAAAATGCTGCTTTGACCAGCAACATCAAAACCTACATAGGCTCTAAATTTGTTCACTACCCAACTTGCCATATGTTCATGCAAGGTTTTTCTTTTCCTTTCTCTTTTCTTTTTTTAAAAATTTATTTTACTTTATTTTAGTATACTTCAGGTACTAATGATGAAAATATTACAACCTAGAAAGTGGCAGAAGCATCACATACCTTGTACAGCTAAATCACCTGGCTTTAGGGAAAATCACAGAAAGAGGCAGACAAACTATAATAACATGCTTCCCTACTAGAAAAAAAATCACCTACTAAAGAGGGGGTTGGGATAGGGACCAAGCTAACACCACAGGCAGGTAGCAATAGAGGAAAAACCTGCTGTGAAGTATTTCATTTTTGTGATTCTTTAACAATTTACAGAAGAAATGTCACATAATAGAAGTTTGGCTCTCTTTTGGGAGTCATAAATAAAATACAGCTGTAATCAAAGGACAGAAGAAAAAAGACTTTGCAGATATTTAATTCTTATTTATGCTCACTTCCATAACTTATGACTCAAATGTAAACGTGGAAGGTTGCCGTATACAATAATTCAAACTCTTATATGTTCTCCTGCTGCACCCTGCCTGCTAAGCATTTCCAAAGCCTGAACTTGCTGCTTTAATTTACTGCTTTCTACCCAGTGATTAGAGAAAGGTTTGAAAAGGTCTTCAGAAAAAAAGTGGTGAGCTATCTCTAGGATTTGTTACTGCAGCCCGTTCATCTGTGATCAATACTGTGTAGTGGTCTGGGTATCCTCCATGGTCTCCTGAGAACATGCACTTCAGATGGGGGAACTGCCAGAAAGCGGATTTCATGCAAGCACATGGTCAGTTCATTTTCTTCATGCCAGGTGCAGAGATCTTCAAAGTGTCTGGAAAAATTAGGACAAAGTATTATTTCTAGAGGAACTGTTAGTACATAATAAAATATTAACCAATAAATTCTATCAAACATAATTTAAAATTAAATAATAAGTCTGCTTTATCCCTTGCCAGAACCAGACTCAGAATCAATAAATATACTGAGGGAATGACAAGTTTTGTGGGGATAAACTGTGAAAAATCCACAGGATTACCCTTGATTTATATCTAAATTCAATTTGAATCCTGTAGGTTGCACAGATGACTGGACTGTAAATTGTCTCCAGGGTATTCCCTCACCCTTTTTGCCCACATCAGAGAAAGGGAGGGTTGGGGGAAGAACTGAGGGATCTGCTTTGCTTCCCTTGCCTCAAGCAACATCATCCTCAGCCTTGGCCCAGACTGAGAACAGAGCGGTCTCTGGGATCAGCTGCCAGCCAAAAGTTTCCTGAACATACTTTCATTTCAGTCTACCCCCAGCTCAACACATCCTTCACAGCGGGAGAGCTGTCAGATTAATTGCGTCTGCTGGCTTTAGATCTGCTGAAAATTACCTTTTTTCTCTCCAAAGTTAGACATTCTCCATGGTAGCACCTTGACAGGTCCTGTCTCTTGGCACAAGTGTTATGAGGGCATAGGAACTCTGTGGGACAGGGACCCTGGGGTGTGTATTTTCTTTGTTTTCTTTTTATGCCATAGAGCAGTGCTCTTCATTTTATAGCTGCAAGCCCTGCATCTCTCCTTACCTGTTACTCACCACTTGGTAACTGTAGCAAGACACAGGAGAAATTTCCTTTCTAAAGGCATAAAAACCAGGTATGTCCATGTAAGCTCCTCCTCATTTAAGAAATACGCTGCCATGCTTAGATGTTTCATACTTTATAGAGATCACCTCCTAGACAAAGACATCACCTCTGACGGACCCGGCAACTTACTTCAAATAGGTTGTGCTGAACAAATCTTTTTGCAGGGTTACTTAACAAATCTCCTCCTGGTGTTACCTGCCTCAGCTGCTCAGCAGCTTTGCAGTGCACCCAAGGCAGGTGAAGCAGCTGTGAAAAAAAGAGAAAATGGCTGTAGAGTGGTTATATTTGTTGGGTGCCTGGCGGTTGGCTGGGACCAAAGTGGCATTGTGGCACCTGTGGTTAAGAAATAAGATAGAGTAGCCCAAAAGGAGCCTTGTTTTAAAATGCAGAATGGGGCAGCATCTCCTGCGTCCAGCAGCAAATCTGTAAGATGTAGGTGAATACCAGCTCTGACACCATAGAGTGTGACTGAGTGCATCTCAGCCACTCCAGTAAATGCAGAGTATGTTGTGTGATCACTACATCTGCCCTCTTTTCTGAGTCCTTCCTATACTCTCCTTATTGCAGGTTATGCATCCATGTTTTTCGTCCCTGGTGGCTAACGTCATCAAGAGACTGCTGCGTGACATCTCTTCAGAGGCCACATTTTACATAGTACTTCTGAACTCTTCCAGCTGGTGAATGCTGCAGCCAGGTTTAGGAAACAATTTAGCTTGATATAATTCAAATTGTGTAATGACATTGCTACCGTATCTTAAAAGTTGAAACTTTTTCAGTTGGGACATGGCAGGAATAAGTTTTACAGTGTGACTGACTACCTTCTTTTTCTTGTATGACTGAACAACATCAAGGCAACTTTGCTATGCAGTACATCTTTAGTCCACATAGAAATGTCTGTGGTTTTTTGGAGTAGAGCAATAATTATTCTTCATGGAACCATATGGCATTGCTATGACCTGTTGCACCCCCAGACAGTACAAAATACTCTCTTTTTGATGGCCACTGAACTTGTCCCATGCCAGTGATTCAGAACTCAGGAATGCTGCAGTGATAGCAACCATTACAGCTTTTTGGAGGGTCCTTCAGCTCACCTATATGTGGAAGGCTTTCCTTCAGATTTTCTTGTGGAGCTACCATGAATGGCATAATCACAGACAGCCAAAGGCAACATTATGTGAGAATTTATGCTGCTTAGCTGAAATCTCAGTACTGAGTACTGAAAAGGTCAATCTGCACATATGAATTTATCAAAAGGTGATATGCACCTCTGCATAAAAAGCTTACTTGCATTCCTGCAAATCCCTACTGTGGTCCTCAAGAAACTCTAATGTGTTGCACACTATGGCAGTGCATAATTGTTGAAATAAAATATAAGGAATATAATTATTTTTGTAAATATGACCCTGTTTTTAGCTGAAGTGAAACACCGGTGAGAATCAAGAAAGTGATCATCTAACTTTCTAACTTGGTGTGGGATTCTGTGGTGCTAAGCTTGACTGGTGCACTCCAAGGAAGGGTATATATGTTAGAAAAATAATAGGTAGGCAGACCTCAGAAGCTCCACAATTTAGTTCAAGTGTTTATCTGCAGCTCATGTAACCTGAACTATCAGGATTTTGTGTAGCAGCAGAATTTCATCCAGAACAGAGAGCAGAGGTGCAAAAATCCTAGAGAGGTTTCAAAAAAATCTCTGCATTTCTGTTTCCAGCTTGACATTTGAAGAAACTGATTTTTCTGCATGTTTCAGAAACCTGGTTTCTAGGATTGAGTGATGATCCATGGCAGTAGGACTAGCAGGTGTGTCAGTTTGACAGACTGATCCACCATCCCACTGGTAAAGTCACTGTTCTCTGTACACACACCTGCAGTAAAGTTAAAGTGTACTAACGGGCAGTACCAGAACATATATGTACATGGAGCAGAATGCCATGCAGTGCACAAAGTGGACCATTTTAGCAAATGTAAATCTGAAGGGGCAGATTGCACTAGAAAGGCAGCTGGCTCATTTTTATTAGTTATGACAATTTGTTTTGCCTTTTCTTTGTCTACACAGAAGGTAAGACCATTCTGAAAGTGCAGTTTCTACTCCTAGCAGGATGTGTGGGCTGAATATAAAACAGCTGGTAAGTTCTAATTGTTGTATGTCCTTAGTGTTATCTTCAGTATACTGAAACAGCCACTTAAAAAAGAAAAAAANAGAACAGACAGAATTACATAGGGAAGTGGGTTTTAGTTTCCAGTGAGAAGCCTTTTTGTATTTTGATGGAGTGTGCAGACAGCATTTCAATCATCAAATTCTAGTTGTCAAAGTCATCAGCAATCCAGGATTCATGATTATGACATACTGAAAAGTGTCGGTCCTATGGAGTTATATGTAATAATTAGGAGGGGTACTAGAGAGCTCTATGGTGTCAATCTGAAATGCTATTTCTGTGGTATCTCTGCAGCATTTACCTGGATCTTTTGAAAACTTAGGAGAAATGAGGCAGTTCTACATCTCCAGTTCATTCTTCAAAATTTTTTGTCCTTTTCCTGCCTCCCATAAAGTCCTTTCAGATAAACCCTTTTCCTTCCTACTGCCCAAGCAGAGAGGGCGGTAATACATAGACAAAATATTAATGAGAAAATACCTTCACTGCTCAGTCAGAAGGACTTGAAATCAGCATTGCAGAACTTCATGTACAGTGTATGTATGGTAACATTTGTTACCATGGATATGAATGAAGGAAAAATAGCTCCTAATAGTTTTAATTTTGCTGGTGGTGTCACAGGGAGCAGTTCTGAGACTCATGCATCAACATCCACTGTAACTGCAGCTTTACTGTGAGGGGAGAATGCAAGCAATGAAGACCAGGGACTTCAGCCCTTTCTTAGACTTTGGCCACTCAGTGCTGGTCATCTCACTTTCCACATGCATCTTTACAGCAGACATAAATATTACTAGTTACCTGAAGAAAAATATTACTAGATTGTTGGTTTTGTTCAACTGCAGTGAGATTCTTAGATGTAGAGAGAGCAGCAGCAGAACATAAAGAAAAGGAGACTGCTGCAAAAACTGAACTAATGCACAATTTCTGCTATAACTGCCCGTTCCATGGTTAACCAGCAGCCATGCCTGAGCCCAGATAAGAGGCTGAATCTATGCTAATACATTAAATGGGGTAAACTAAGACCAAATTGCATAGAACAGCCCACAACTATATAGATAAACTCCCTTCAAGTCCAAAACAAGCTGGCTGCACATGATCTGCCTTTTGGGAACAGTTGAACAATGCTCTACATGCTTTGCAAGGTGCTGGCTGGCTGGACCACATGTTGCCAAGGAATTTTAGCAGGTTACTATGACAGATAATTGTGCTCCAGTGCTAGATGTTGTTTCCCTTGTGCTCAAATACAGTGCTGTTCATATAACCAGCAATGTCATTCTCTGTCTTTCTCAAAATTGGAGACCCATGTTCTTTTCAATTTCTTCCTATACATAAAATGGCATCTCTTCTCATCTGAAGAACCCAGTTTGTCTATTGGTCTCAAATGTCCTACATGCATCACATAATCACAGAAGAGCTGAGGCTGGAAGAGACCTCTGGAGGTCATCTGGTTCAACTCCCCTGCTCAAGCAGGGCCACCTAGAGCCAGTTACCCAGGACCATGTCTAGACAGATTTTGACTGTCTCCAAGGATGGAGACTCCACCACCTCTCTGGGAAACCTGTGTCAGTGCTCAGTCACCCTCACAGTGAAAAAGTATTATGTTCAGAGGGAACCGCCTGTGTTTCAGTCTGTGCCCATTGCCTCTGGTCCTGTCACTGGGCACCACTGAAGAGAGCTTGGCTCTGTCTTTGCACTATCCCTGAAGGTATCTCTATACCTCGATGAGATCCCCCTGAGCCTTCTCTTCTCCACGCTGAACAGTCCCACCTCTCTCAGCCTTTCCTCATCGGTAAGATGCTCCAGTCCCTGATGCATGATACTAGAAACAAATAGTTCATTTGGGGCAAGTGATGAAGATGAAAAGGGGTTCATACAGAAAAGCTGTTGGATGTGTTGGAACACAAATCTAGGCTACCCTTATAACCCAGCAAGCTTGGTGCATGCTGGCATTATACCTCTCTTCCAAACTATGGAAGTTAATGTAGTTGTCCATGGTTGAAGAATCAGCTCATTTCCAAAGAACTGAGGTAGTACTGATGGGTTTTCAATGAAGGGGATCTCTCTTCCTAAAATTAAGGACAAAAATTAATGGGATAATATAAAGGTAGGATTTCTAAATGACAGTTTTATTTTGGGGAGATAAACATCAATGAGTGAATGAGAGAGCAGACAGAGGAGTGGACAATGGTGCAAGAATGATGTTACCCTTGTGTGCAGCATTGTTAGCTCTGGCAACTGCACAGGAATGAAGGATGGAGTCCTGTTTATTTACATTTGTTTTCTGTTTGAGAGACAGCCCAAGAAGTAAAATAAAATGAGAGCCTACTCAAATACCTGCTATGTTTCCCCTTAAATTGAATTTCTCATTTTATCAGGAAGCAATACTTGCACTGATGTTAGACAGGCAGCTAAAAGGTCAGCAAGTTCCCTTGGTTGCCTTTTGTCAAGGGTTTTTGACTTGTCTGTGAATAAAGATCTCCCAGGAGGAAGGCAGACCTGAATTTCCTGTCATCTTGAAGACAGCAATGAATTTGAAAATGTTACAAAAAGCATAAGGGACTTGAAGCACACCTTCAAATGCACTGCTGATGCCAATAGCTTCCCATGTAAACATGCACACAGAGTTGTTTTGGATTTGTTCTGTCAACTTTTTGTTGTGAAACAAATTGTTATACAGCTGCCCACCTTGAATACTGAATGAATCTGACTGTCTTCCATTACTGCACTATGCCTAATCGGAACTACAATCTCTTTGGGTTAGCTGTGGTGCTGGCACGCTCCCAACAGAGGTGTGCTGAACCACTTCCCATTTTCCATCATACTCTCCTGTGGCTTGCCTGGCTGTCCCATCCCATCCTGCTCACTTGCAACCCCTTGATACTCTTTAAAAGTGCCAAGGGTTAAGACAGTCTTAACAGGTATCTGGGCAAAAAGAAAAAGCTCTCTCACTCATGAGGAGCATTAATCATTCCAGGAAGCACATAAGTTTCTCTCCAACAGACAGAGCTAGCATTACAGCTTTTTCTTAACATCTGAGGGGAGATGCTTCTTGTTGCAGCATTAATTGGGGACATTTTCTCAGAATATACTTCAGTTGTTAAAGCCTCTATAATTATTTTTTCCTCACTTAACTTAGTGAAACACAGTAATAACTGTGAACAATGTATTTGTAACTGCATATATATTGCATATGGGGAAAAAAGGCTTAAGAGGGTGAATGAATCTGTGTTTTTAAGTCTAGAGAGCCAGCTTGTTTTTCAGTGTTATATTATGTAGCAAATAGTGTGGAAAACTATTTATTTAGTTTAGAAATTCTGTGTCATACCAAATTTGCAAGTAAGAAAATGAAAGCCCACTACTGTAATAAGAAAAAGCCTACAAAGTTCTCAGGATGCTCAGGGAGTTGCTGCGTAATGACTGCTGATAAAATTTTCACTTTGTACTCATCTAGCTATTTACAGATACATTCTTAATGAAAACAAATGAAGAATTTAATGTAATTACTGTCCTCCTGAGTAACTGATGTATCCATTATAAATTGCTGTGACAAGCAGAAATGAGAGGGTTGCCAGCTATTATAAGATATTGCATTCTTTGTCTATTTGAGACTCCTTTTTTTTTTCTGCCCCAGGAAAGTGTCTTTCAGAATAGATTATTGAAACAAACTCCACAGGAAAAATAAGCTACACTTTGTTGTGAACTTCAGAAGATTTGCAGAGGAAAGAAAACTAATTTAAATAGGAATCATGAAAGTTTATCTCAGCTGAGAATCTAATTATTAATATTATAAAAACTGTTCAATATAGTGAATAAATTGATTTCTTTGACATTACCATTCATTTAGACCTCCTTCTAAATCTGCTTGTGGTAATTCCAGGCAAGTGTAAGACACAGAAATGCTGAGACCATGGCTGAATGGGGATAACCAAGGAATATGGAGATTTACCATTCATGTTCCCCTATTTTATAATCATATAGGTGCATAGAGACATGTATACTGAAGCAAGCACTCTTCACACAGTCATTAATGGATTTGCAAGAACTGGAGATCAAAGATGTACAAAGTAATCTCTGAATGTTATGGATTTGAATTACTTTTACACAGGGCAAGCCTGGGTCCTCCAGAACAGGTATTCTGAAACCCTTCCTCCAGCCCTGCAGATTGCATATGATGTGGTCATTGAGATTACACTGCTACAGGCATTATATTGTACAGGTATTTATGTGCAGATATTTACCTGTTCCTTATCTCCAGTTAAGACATTTTTATATCTGGAACTTGCTTTGCAGTCAGCTGCACTTCTGAATATATAAAGAGGTTTGTATTAAAAGGAATATGGCAACAGAGATTCAAGCCAAGTAATTTTAGATCCTCCAGCTTTCTGATTCTTTTCTAAAGTGAGATGTTACTTTAAAGGATGTTCACTTAATAGTCTTTGATTTGTGCTGTCTGATAGGTTACATATGACTGCAATTCACCAAAGTTATCTCCTGCTCTTATTTTTTTGGTTACAAATAAAATGCAAAGCTCAACACATGTTAATAGGACTCCCAGAAGGGAAAAAAAAAATAAACAAAACTATGTAAAAGCCACAGAAGTAATTTGGTTTAATTAAATAAGGCCTAACATTTTTATTTCCCTGATGGATCCATTACCTGAATCGATAGGAATGTATACAGACTAAGGGCAGAAGAGTACAAATCCAATCACAAAGTCTTTTCACTATTCTACAGAACAACTGCAAAATGGATCATCTGGTAACACTTCCAATTAAAAATTCCAAAGACATATTTCATGGAGCTCTACAATGAAAGCAAATGCTAAAGAAATACCTATTTACTTGCAATAATCAGTTACTGAAGATAACTACTGTTAGTGCAGATTACTGATATTACTAATACAGGACTGTGTTTAATATATGGTAGATATGTTTGTTCTGTTTGTAATACTGCATAAGTATTCAACATATAATAAAGCAATCCAGGTCTTTTTATCTTTAAAGCTTCTAAAATATTCTGCCCTGTCATTTCTTTTCCAAAGAAGAAGATACACAGAAGACTTCAACATGTACCTGTTGGCTAGATATCCAGACCCAGCACATACACTGCTACAGCCTCTGGTTTTCTCAGGTCAACAAGTTGCTCACAGAGGGGTTTCCTTCTGTGGGTGCAACTGGTGTGCTCTAACCTCACAGCCTTGTCTGCAGGCACCTTAGCCCTCCCTGCAGCACATGCAGCTGTCATAGACTCATAAAATCATAGAATAGTTTGTGTTGGAAGGGACACCTTAAAGATCATCTAGTTCCAACTGCCCTGCCATGGCAGGGACAATTTCCACTACACCAGGTTACTCAAAGCCCCATCCACCCTGGCCCTGAACACTTTCAGGGATGGGGCATCCACAGCCTCTCTGGGCAACCTGTTCCAGTGCCTCACCAGCCCCACGGTGAAGAACTTCTTCCCCACGCGCAATCTAAATCTACCCTCTTTTAGTTTAAAGCCATTACTCCTTGTCCTGTCACTACATGTCCCTGTAAGAAGTCCCTCTTGGGCTTTCTTGTAGGTACCCTTTAGGTACTGGAAGGCTGCTCCAAGGTCTCCCCGGAGCCAGGCTGAACAACCCCAACTCTCTCAGCCTGTCTTCATAGGAGAGGTGCTCCAGCCCTCTCATCGTCTTTGTGGCCCTCCTCTGGACTTGCTCCTACAGGTCCATGTCCTTCTTATGTTGGAGGTCCCAGAGCTGAATGCAGTACTCCAGGTGGGGTCTCACGAGAGCAGAGTAGAGGGGGAGAATCACCTGCCTCGACCTGCTGGTGATGCTGCTTTTGATGCAGCCCAGGATAGGGTTGGCTCTCTGGGCTGCAAAGGCACATTGCTGGCTCATGTTGAGCTTCTTGTCAACCGGTACCTCCAAGTCCTTCTCCTCAGGGCTGCTCTCAATCCATTCTCTGCTCAGCCTGTGATTGTGCTTGGGATTGCCCCGACCCATGTGCAGGACCTTGTGCTTGGCCTTGTTGAACTTCATGAGGTTTTTATGGGACCACCTCTCAAGCCTGTCAAAGGTCCCTCTGGATGGCATCCCTTCCCTCCAGTGTGTCGATCACACCACACAGCTTAGTGTTGTTGGACAACTTGCTGAGGACGCACTCAATCCCACCGTCCGTGTCACCGAGAAAGATGTTAAACAGGGCTGGTCCCAATACCGACCCCTGAAGACTGCCACTCGTTGCTGGTTTCCACTTGGACATTGAGCCGTCGACTGCAACTCCTTGAGTGCAACCATCCAGCCAATTCCTTATCCACTGAGTGGTCCATCCATCAAATCCATGACTCTCCAATTTAGCCATAGGGATGTCGTGTGGGACAGTGTCAAATGCTTTTGCAGAAGTCTAGGTAGATGTCCTTTGTGATGCTCCCAAAGCCATGAGCAACATATTTCTCCTGCTCGCCTCCATGGGATGGATTACTTTTACGAGAGAGGAGAATGGACCACAGCCAAGGAAAATCCGGAGTGGTGCTGATCTTGTGATTTTGGCCAGGGGCAGTAACCTGCCCCATGAAACAACAGCATTAACCCTCTGCCTGCCAGGCTAACGGGACTGCTGACAGGCCATGCCACTGAGTGGGAAGACAAGGCTGGGCACTGACTGCTGCATGCATTTGTTCCCATGATTTCCAAAGAGTTTGGTGTAAACAAGTCTCTTGGTCCACAGTGCCAGATGCTCTGCAATGGCCTTCTCTCCCCAAGTGGGACTGCAATGAGAAGCTCTCACTCATTCATCCACTCTGAGCCTCTGTGAAAAAAAAACATAACCTGAGACGAGAGGATATTGTTCCTCCTTCCCAGTTCCCATGACAGTTTTGGCTGTCCCACAGGCTCATTTTACCCGCCCCAACCCTGCAGTGCAGATTGAGTACCTACACCTTAAAAAGAATGAGCACAACATTAAAATAGTTTTATAGCTGCTCTCAGTCACCTAAAAGAGTGTCCATCCACCTACCTAGAGATGTTCAGGGAAAAACGAAGCCATGGCAACTTCTCCCGAGAAAGGAAGATACTATACATTTTCTGGGAGGCAGAATAAAACTGTAATCTTATCCAGTGCTTACATCAGTTGTGTCTACATGGACACAGTGAAATAAGGTCCTAAAAATCATCCTGGCAGTTTTGTAAACAAATAAACTATAAGATCTTATCCAGTGTATAATTTTATGTGCTCAGGTGATAGATTTATTGTGTTAATATGAAACACGACTTTAAAAAATGGTGATTGCCTGTAATCTAGCCAGTCTTGATTGTATCAACATTTTGCTGTAAGGCAAAAATGCGACTCTGAAAAATATTCTGATCTTGTGCAATCTGGAACTTACATGGGAGAGATGTTATCAAGATGTATCCAAACATTAGTTACAACTCAAAAAAAAAAAAAAAAAAGAGATCTGTATGGAAACACTAAGCTGTGTTTTTCTTCTTCAAAGCTTAGACTCTTAGTAGATTGACTACTAAAGATTGCTTTGTAGGTTTAAAGAATAGTACCTGGTATGAGATTGTGCTCTCTGCTGTGATTGCAAAAAAAATATGGTACACAATGAAGTGTCCTCCAACCTGTTCTCCTCCTCCTCCTGGTCTTTTTATGCCAAAACAATCTAATTAATATTAACTCAAAAATACGCTTACATTTCCAGTCATCTGCAGACAAATTACTCTATATTAAACATTTCTGTAACTCCACTGACTTCAGTACAGAGACTCGGTTTATTTTGGTGTAAAATGACTCTGTAAATTGCTTCTACAGATTAGAACAAATCTCAGAAGAGCAGTCTAATAGAGCATCTATCATTAGAAATGTTCAACAGTTTCACAGGAAAATATAAGTTTAAAAAATATATGAAATCCTGGTAGGTAAGTGAAAAAAGAACTTTAAAAAGATCCAGGCCACACGATGTGAAACTAAAGGAATGATCATTGTTTTTGTAGAACAGCTTTTTAAAGGGAGTTTGTTCATCTAGAAATTATCCTATGGGTCAATATATCTGATTAATGTCATATGTTAGTCCATTCACTTTGGAATGGTTATTCCCCCTGCTGTTACTTAGAGAAGATCAAGGCTGGGTAAATAAGCTTTTAACCAATTACAACAATCGGTTGTTACAAACAACAATTTTTATTTTACTTTAAATACTTGAGATCGTTCCCAAATGCAATGAACTTACACTAAGTAAAAGGTGAGCTTGGACAAAATATTGGAGGGAACCAAGTTTTGCCGACAGATCTCTGATCCCTTTACATACAAATTCTGAACACTAATAACTGTGTTTATTACGGTTATCCAGCTAAGTCTGATCACAAACCTGTCATACTGGTTTGCATGAAGGGATCAGTCAAATTGCTCCAGTGACAGTATCTTGTTCATATGCGTATTCTATGAAGTACTCACAATTACAACTGCCAAGCCTTCACTATACCTGAAGTCACATTTCTTAGTCCATGGAAAGGTATTTACTACTTCTAAATTTTTAGTTTGTGGCACCTACTTTAAACACATTATTAATATTACCTTAAGGAACATGAAATATCAGTGGCTTCTTCTGAAACTTCATTGGCTTTTGCTAACCTGAACCAAAGGTACCTGAGGGTACTAAGGGCCTACAGTGACTGGCCTTGGAGCAATCTCACAGCCTTCTTTATAAACTTTGGAAAATTCAGTTCTAGAACCTAATTCCTTCTCTGGGGTACAGTCACTAGTAAGAAAGGCCTTCATCTGTAGTGTTGTTTTTGCAACTGGCTAGAATTGCCAAGGCAGACTTACAACCAGCACACGTCTGTTGCGAAGGCTGAGGTTTCACAATGGATTACACTGGATCATTTGATGGATCAGTTTAAGACATGATCAGGTTGGGTGTGATCTGTATGAAATTAGCACAGGGTAAGTTTTGTGTCATTGTTGAGCATGCCACTCAAAACACCCTCGTTCCCCAAGGAAGCAGATGTGGAAAGTGGCCTTGCTGGTTGGTCTATGCTCTTGCTCTTAGCCTTCTACTCTGGCATGCTTGGTTGCCTGTTTGCTCTCTAGGGAATTATTTGATTAGATTGTTTCTTCTCAACTATACGGTTGTGTTCTGCGCACAATGCTGCTGCTGATGGATTGCAACAGTCACAGCCATCAGCAGGTAATATGCCTCCCAGACCTTCTCCTGCCACACCATGTCTGCGTAGGTGAGAAAGGGATGCATGGTGACTGTAGTTCAGGCTACAAAGCAGGGAGGATCATGAAAAGATGTTGATGTTCACAGGCAGGGAGCCAGTATTCACAAGGCTCACTTCTGAGCTTGGCCTTTGTGAGTTGCATCAGTGAATGAATGCACTCTTCCCTTACCTGCAGGAAAAAAAGCTGTCCTAGTCATTTGTCAACTGCTCCTGGCAGCTCCAACTTTCTTCCTGAGCTGTTTATAGCAGCAAGGTCATCAGTGCTCCTAGCAGTCTGTGAGAATACATTGCTTGTTTGCAATCCACACTCTCTTGATTTGATGCGCATACCAAAAAAAGGAGCATCGCACACATGGGTTTTAAAGGCTGCACCAGAGTTATGGAAAGGATGCTAATCACTGTTTGCTCTCCTGTGGGCCATACAGGTCTTCATCAGCCTAAAAACGTACCGTACTGTTGTGTTTTCAAGCTATCTCTACTGGTATGTGGCAGTCATCAGTGGCAGGCAGCATGGGCAGCTGCATGACACCGATGTGTCCCACAGCTCTAGCTGGGCTGCGCTCAACCAGGCCTGCTTGTAACAGCCACAGAAGCCTGTGAAGTTGTTACCTATGTGTGCCAATACCACCTTTGTGTGCCCCCTGCTTCACAAAGCCATTCACAAACATCAAGACACCTTACCAAAGGATGTCAGTTACTGCTTTGGCGACTTCTGCATGACACTACAAGGTGCATTTGGTGGTCTGAAAGGGAAAGCAGAAGCCCATTTGGGTAGGAATCAAGCCTGACTCTCAGTTAGTCGATGAAATAATTTTTTTTGCTGTATTTTACAGCAAATGGGGGATGGGATCATCCCATTCAAGGGGGAATGGCAGGACTAATTTTTCTTGTTTTGCTACTTATGAGAGCAAGAAAAGTCTAAGTCACTCTTTTGTAGGGAACCTAAAATGTTTGGCATCTCATATTTTCTGAGTTCATAGCTCCTTTCTGTAAATGTTGCCCTCCAACACCATCTCCTGTTTGCTCTTGTCTTAATCTTTTGTCATTTCTCCCCTCTCCACCTTCTCCCTTCCAGTGTGACTGACTGCATATGGCAGGCAACAGGCTCTGCACAGATCTTAATGCTAACCTACTCCCTTCATGCCTGAGCCTCTCACCTGGAAGGCTGCTTGTGCAAACAGTGCCGTGAACCAGAAACTTTTAATTGGTATGAGTTGTGCAAACAATTATATCAAATGCAAAGAGAGATAAGAATAGAAATCAAATGCAAGCAGATTGCATGAGCAAACTGGAAAAGTAAATAAAGTCAATGATAGTAAAAATAAAAAAAAAGTACTAACATTAAAGGAAAAGAACAGCAGCAAAGGTGCATAAAAATATTGAAAAAAGTGGTAAAACACTAAAAAAAGTAAAAAACAGCAACTGTGTAGGCAGTGACAATTATCACAGTGCAAATATTCTGTAGTGTTGAGAAAATGCAGGTGGTAACATTCACGGTGCGGTAAAAGGAAGATAAAACTTAAGAAATAAACCAAAAGGTACAAATGAAACAAACTTCTGTCAGCCCTTGAAACCGTGACCATCACTGAACATGGCAACAGAGACCGAAACTGCTTCTGCAGGAAACTGCTCCAGTAAGAGCAGAGAGGGCTGAGGACAAGGTGCAAGGACTAGAGGGTGACACACAGGCTGTGAGGCTGGAGGGTGGTTGCTATGGCTTCCATGGCAGGCAGAGTCCCGGGTGACCTCTTGCTCAGGCAGCTCTGGCTGCTGGGATGTGACAGGGGAGTGGGAGATGTGCTGGTGTCACTGCTGTGCAGGGAGCAGAGAAGTAGCCTGTGGGGAAGGATGCTGGAGCTTAGGTGAGAAGTGGGCTAACATGGATATCCACCTGGAGGGGACACTCTAGCTACAGAGCAGGCATACATCTGGTGTGATAGAAGAATTGCTAGATATTGCTTGCCTGATTGATCTCTTCAACCCAAAAAAGTCCTGGAGATGCTGGGAAAATTCCTGGCTAGTATCAAAACACTGCTTTGCTTTGCAATGCTCTCCCAGGTGTTTTCATTCCTCCTTCCCCCTTGCAGCCAGCTTCTCCAACAGAGAAGGAGAACACCTCCTTTCCCACCTTCCCCCTCTGTTGAAGCGTCTGCCTTGCTGAGTTCTGGTGGGCACTGTCTTACACTTAACTTGTGGGCCAAGCTGGTCTTCTGGGTAGGCAGGCCTCCAGCCCAGCTTCTGCTCTGGGGACTTCTGCTCCTTCCCTCCTCTTCTTGCTTGGAATACATAACTGAACTACAATGCACTGTTGTACAATGATTCTATTGTCCCATCATTTGCACATTTAAATTCAAGTATCTTCAGTCACAGGGAGATCAATATTTGTGTCATTAAGTAGAATAGCATAAATTATTACCACATAGCTTCTGAGTTTGGAAAGACTTTGCCCCAAAGAAAAAGACATCATTCCAGGTCATAGCAGTGACGTATTTCCTCTGGCTTCAAATGCTAATGAGGAGCAGAGGTAACCTAAATAGTGGGTAAATTCACACAAATTATGAATATAAATGTAGGCAAATTTTGTTCTCCAAATTTGGGCGGGAGAAACTCTATGTTCTCATGTATGCCTTTGATACCACAGCAAGGAAGCTACAAAGATTCAGCTAAATGCTAGGAAGCCTATGCTTGCCTGATCTACTTTCCTGTCCAAGAACAGATTGGCAATATAGTGCATTTTTTTCTATACTTTATATCTAATTCCAGCCAGAATTTTAAAAATGCAGAAAAACTTAAGTACCTGGAAACAATTCAACCATTTTTTTTTCTCTAAGGCAAAAAAAAAAAAAGGGGGGGGAATTTTGGGTTTTGTTGGAAGGAAAAGTGGAGATTTAAGGTCATACTCCATTCCCCTGTCAAGACTTTGTACCCCATCTTTAGATTTAGTTTTTAATGCTAGCTACCCATCTCAGTTTACTCAGTTTTATGAGTACTATAATTTAGCAATAATGAGATACAAAACACAGGTGGAATATTCTGTCTAAACAAAATATATTTATATTTGCTGTATGTTACAAAAACTCCTTCTAACATAAATGCCTTGTTATTTTCATTCTGCTGTGTCTGATTTTCAGTATTAAGCTGTTCCTACAATTCATTAACACTATGTCCAAAATATATTCCAGCTAAACTGTTTAGGAATACTTTCATGATATTTATTAGTTTATATCACCATATCTTGAACATGAGAATAGTAACTACTTAGTCTCGAGGTGTGTAAAGATCCAAGAGAAATTACCCACAGTACCTGTAATTGGAGTTCTCTTAAAGGTCATAACCCCCTATAGATCCACACTTACCCTCCTTCTTTCTCTTGGGATTTGGAATACATTAGGCTTAGGATGGATTGTTTAGTTCTCTTTAGACCATAAAGAAACTGATGAAGAATAAGTCACATGGTGCTCCCTGTAAGGCTTGTGTATAACTTAGCATATATAAGTCAGCCTGACAGATGACCAGAAATAAGCTTTCCAGTAACATGATTCAAATATTGCACTAAAAGTAATCATGATCTTCCAGTTATTTCAGTTACATAAAAGTAGTTTAATTTCCTTCTACTTTTATAGCATCTATCAAGCCTGGTTTTTTAAGTATATGAGAGGTGTCTTGGCTAATAAACGATGCCACTATCTTTGACTGAAATATCAACAAATAAAAGAACACCAGATTTTTTTTTTTTTAATAGAAGAGGATTACAAAGAAATTACTGTAGAAACTTCTGGTTCTCAACCATGACAACAATGCGACACTTCATTCATCATCCCAGATGGGGCTTTCATGTTTTCTGTGCAAAATATTGCTACTTTACCTTACCTCTCCAATATTGAGTGCATGAATATAAAGGGCTGGTATGAAGTTATAGCTTTCAGTGTAGATAGCAGTTGCTGTATTATAACTCTGATTTCATCCTGAATATATAAAAATTCTTTTTTTTTCCGCAAAGATTCCCCCCCCCTTGTTATACTTTCAGTTATTTATTTCAGCATCACATAGTATTAAAATGCCTCCATAGAAAAGGTCACTCTTTTTCCTTTCAAAACATTTCTTTGCGGTTTCTGTTCCCAGAGGTACACACAGAATCAACAATCGATAAGAGAACATCACATAACACCCTGACTTACCTTTGAGGAATATCATTTAGGTCAACACATTTTATCAGGGAAAGACTTTTACAGCCAATCATTTTCCTTTTAATGACATTTTCTAATCACTAGGTAAATTTTCATTGAATAGCAATAATACAGCTCAGTTATTCAGTTTGATGCATTTTAACAGGAAAAAAGCACTTAAAGACTTCATTCTGATAAATCCTCTTTTCCTGATTGCAGCCTGTTTTTTATGAATTGAAGTGCTCCCTTGTTATAATTCCGAGCATTCCTGAAATGGATAGAGACTTGACATCCTAAAGGATGGCTTAGTAAGTTTCCACTGCACTGTATAACCAGTAGGATGCTAACAGAATCCTAACAGTGGTATCCTGGATTCTCTTACCACCTCTGAAGTCTTGAATTTTAGTGGAGAAAGCCAAATGCATACAGTTCTGCTATTTAAGATCAAGTACATCTTTTTAAAAACGCTGATGACAGTTCAGGAAGGTTTTCTGATGATGGTGATATATCTTTACAAGCTGTCACAAAAGAACACAGAAGAGCTCTTTTAAAAGGCATGGTCATAGGTTGCTGTGAACAAGGTCACTGTTCACAGGCCACTGTCAAAAACAAATCTAAATGCCACATAAAATAGTTAACCTTATCACTTTCTCAATTTACTAGAAGATGTAGAAGACAGAAAAATTCTGATTTTGGAATCACGTTAGTCATGAATAGATGTGTTGAGGTTATCAATTTCAATGTAATAGGAAAAAAGAATTTTAAAATATGCATTCATGAATCACATAGTACTTGGTAATTTCTATAATTTGACTCATGCTTTCCAATGTGGTATGAACATTGCTCTCCATGGAGATATATATGAAAGCCATTTAGAAAAAAAATACAACCTTTACAAACTATCTGCTCAGTTTCTGTATTGCAGACAAAAAACTTTGTTGAAACAACATCATGTTTGCACGGTGCATCATGCCCACAAAAGTCTGATAGTTCAAGCTGTGAGGTTGTCCAACCAGTCCTAGGCATTATGATCACATATTGTACATAAGTCCATTTTATTATTCATTACAGAAAAAGAAAGCATGTTCAATATTTTATTTTCTCTTAGAATCATAGAATAGTTTGTGTTGGAAGGGACACCTTAAAGATCATCTAGTTCCAACTGCCCTGCCATGGCAGGGACAATTTCCACTACACCAGGTTACTCAAAGCCCCATCCACCCTGGCCCTGAACACTTCCAGGGATGGGGCATCCACAGCCTCTCTGGGCAACCTGTTCCAGTGCCTCACCAGCCCCACGGTGAAGAACTTCTTCCCCACGCGCAATCTAAATCTACCCTCTTTTAGTTTAAAGCCATTACTCCTTGTCCTGTCACTACATGTCCCTGTAAGAAGTCCCTCTTGGGCTTTCTTGTAGGTACCCTTTAGGTACTGGAAGGCTGCTCCAAGGTCTCCCCGGAGCCAGGCTGAACAACCCCAACTCTCTCAGCCTGTCTTCATAGGAGAGGTGCTCCAGCCCTCTCATCGTCTTTGTGGCCCTCCTCTGGACTTGCTCCTACAGGTCCATGTCCTTCTTATGTTGGAGGTCCCAGAGCTGAATGCAGTACTCCAGGTGGGGTCTCACGAGAGCAGAGTAGAGGGGGAGAATCACCTGCCTCGACCTGCTGGTGATGCTGCTTTTGATGCAGCCCAGGATAGGGTTGGCTCTCTGGGCTGCAAAGGCACATTGCTGGCTCATGTTGAGCTTCTTGTCAACCGGTACCTCCAAGTCCTTCTCCTCAGGGCTGCTCTCAATCCATTCTCTGCTCAGCCTGTGATTGTGCTTGGGATTGCCCCGACCCATGTGCAGGACCTTGTGCTTGGCCTTGTTGAACTTCATGAGGTTTTTATGGGACCACCTCTCAAGCCTGTCAAAGGTCCCTCTGGATGGCATCCCTTCCCTCCAGTGTGTCGATCACACCACACAGCTTAGTGTTGTTGGACAACTTGCTGAGGACGCACTCAATCCCACCGTCCGTGTCACCGAGAAAGATGTTAAACAGGGCTGGTCCCAATACCGACCCCTGAAGACTGCCACTCGTTGCTGGTTTCCACTTGGACATTGAGCCGTCGACTGCAACTCCTTGAGTGCAACCATCCAGCCAATTCCTTATCCACTGAGTGGTCCATCCATCAAATCCATGACTCTCCAATTTAGCCATAGGGATGTCGTGTGGGACAGTGTCAAATGCTTTTGCAGAAGTCTAGGTAGATGATGTCAGTTGCTATTCCCTTATCCAGCAATGCTGTAACACCACTGTAAAAGGCCAGCAAATTTTTAAGGCTTGATTTGCCCTTTTTGAAGCCATGTTGGCTGTCACTAATCACCTCCTTATTTTCCACGTGCCTTAGCATAGTTTCTAGGGAGCTCTGCTCTATGATCTTGCTGGACACAGGCTTGAGACAGACTGACCTGTAGTTCCCTGGCTCTTCCTTTTTTCACTTTTAAAAATGGGGGTTATTCATTATTCAGAGCATAGCCCTATGCTTAGGATACATCCTTCACACCTGACACTGCATCAAAAAAAGGTTAATTGCCTCATGAGCATTTCTATGCCACTTACCAGCTTATGCAAAGGATGCAATAAACTCTAACATGGAGTGTTATATTTGCTCCATTTAGTTCAGTCTTTCACACACAGTATGCAGTCACTTAGTGGATGAAAAGATTAAGGATGCTGGATACAACAAGCAGGAAGAATACCAGTCATTGACACTTCGTTATGCAGTAGGACAGATAAAGGAAGGGATGGCTGGGGCTGAAAATAATGCAGGTTTTGTTATGGAAGGACAGCTTGTACTGTCTTTGTGAAGTAGTTACACAGAGGAACGAGATTGCCCAAGCAGCACAGAGCACCAGCTGGAGATCACATACCCAGCTGTAACTCCAAATCTTTACTTCATGACTTGGTACACCACTGAGCCTGTCCTGTGCTAAGCATAGGCTTGAGGACCCTAAAATTTATTGTATGTACGTGCATTTCTAGTAAAATTTTACTGCTGGAGAAGCTTACTTTCCTGCTTTTTTTATTGTGGAAATTTGCTCAGAGACCTTATATTATGGCATCTCTGTGCCATGACATCCAGGCTCAGTTTACAGATCTAAAAGAGCCCAAGATACTCATCCAGTGGCTGGTAAGCTACCAGGCAAAAGTAAAAGGGGTGACTCCAAAAGATTTTCAGAGCAATCAAGTGATAAATAACCTGTGACAATTGATGTGCAACAATTTATTTTCCTTAAAAAATTATCTTAACAGCCTTCTGATAGTATGGGAAAAGAAAAATTACTTGTACCACAGTACAAGTAGACTGAGCTTCCTTTTCTTCAATTCCAGGCTGTGCATGCTACAGGTTCAGGTTGGTGCAGGCAATGCATGTAAAGCTTAGTGCTACTGTAAGGCATTCTGTGCTATATCTGAGTGATATTTACAGTGACCTGCTGGCAGTAACTAACCTGCCAATTCAGGTTTGAATGCAGTAACTAATATAACACATTTAGGAAAATTAGGAGAGGCACAGGAAACTTTCTAGACCAGAGAAACAGACTTGATGTTGTTGCTAGTGCTATCAGGGTCAGTATAGATTTCTTTTATCTGAATTTGTGTGGAAATCAGAAGAAAATCCTAGGAATTAGTTGAAAAGACTATGGCCACCTAAAGCAAGAAGCCTCTAAGAAGAGCTTCAGCCATGAGCTGATGTCTTTTGCAAGTATGCTTGTTGTAAGCATTCCCTTTCTGAAGCAATAGATAACAAAGAATGGATGGATGTTATAACGTACTTCTCTGGTTAGTCAGATGGCTTCTGTGAGAAGAGGTTTTCTGGACAGACTGTTGGAAGGTGCAAATCAAACACAGCTACCACAGGGTCATGATGCTAACTCCAAACCTGTTAAAGGAAGGATGAGTGAGTGCCTTTTGTTTTGGTGCTGTGTGAGTATGCATCATGATCTGCACTGGGAAACCATACAGAGAAGTGAAAATGCCATGCAGGCCAGTTATGCTGGGCCTGAGTTTGAGGATAGACACGTGGAAGTCCAAAGCATTTGATCACTTGTGTCTGCAGACAACTTAAGGGCACTCCCTAACCTGTCTGAACAATGAAGAAAGAATGAGAATAAACCTGATGCACATTTCTGTCTGCTCCCTAGTTTAAACTATGCCTCTCCCTACTGGGAGCTCTTCAAACTCTGTAACTTCTGATGGAGAAAGGCAATTATTCAAGGAAATGAAGCATGGCAAAAGTGGTGGTGAGGGATGAATGTTTTAGCTTTTCTTCACTACTTTTATCACTTTTCTTGTTCTATGGAGATAGGCAATGGCAGGATTGTCTCAAATGAAAGTTTTCTGTTACTGGCTGCCTGGGTTATGTTTGCAGAAGACAGAAAGGAAGCATGGTAAAAAGAGAGAAGACATCTTGAAAGAGTATGCTTCCCCGCCTCCTGGTGCCAGTGCAACTTAGGAAGCAAATATAGAAATTATTTTTCATGTGTGGCAAAAGGCACTCAGGAGCAGAAAAGGGTTTGCCCTGAGTGAAAATGTGCTTCCTTGTGATCAGAGGATGACAAACTACAAAAAGGTACAGAATAATCTTTTTTTTTTTTTTGAGAGGTCGTATTTTTAAAGCATACTCTGTTGGACATAATGTCCAGGACAAATGGCTCTGGATTTGTACCATGAACAGAATCAGCCTGTAAAGGTGGCGGTGATATGGAACTGGCATTGTAAGATATGCTCTCATAAGTGATTCAGCTCTATTTAAGAGATAAATCTTACTTTCAGGCAGACAAATCCGCAGACAAATCCACACACAAACCTATTGTGTTCTAAAGGCCAAAATGATGCAAGGGAAAGATATATGTCATATTGATAACTTGGTGCTCTGTTAAAAGTCTATAAAATATTCAACTAAATGCAGTTGAAAAGTGGCTTGAAAAATGTCACCCCAGATACAATTCTTTTGCTGCTCTAGGAACTTTAACGTAGTTTGTTTATTGTGGGTGAAGAACATAAAGAAGGTACAATGACAGCATCAAATTAATCTGGAAATATTTGTGTCAACATAAAGGACCCCTTGCTGTCCCCCCAACAATGTGTCTGCCTCCTCAACGTGGTCTCTGAAAAGATGTCAGAATTGTATTTAGTGCATTGCACCTTGTGGAATTAAACAAGTCTAAAGAAAACTGCACCAGCATCTGTCTTCTTTCAAGCAGATTGTCAACAAGGGGAGGGGGGAAGGGAAGAAGGGGAAACTTTGCAAGGTTGTTTTAAACCCTCCAGATAAACTGTCGCTTTGAGCCTTGACAGCTCAAGAACTTGACACATGCATCTGCTCCCTGGAGGTCGTCCCCCACGCGCTTGGTAAGCTGATCACGGCTGCTGAGCTGTGACGCCACAGCGCTTGCCTGACCTGACATAATGGGCAGCTATTTACTGCAAACAAGGTAGATGGAAGAACATAGACTTAAATGATGCTCTGGTGTAAGAAGGAATCCACTAGGGCCCCCAGTCAATCTTCAGTTGTTTTTTTTTTCTTCCTTTCTTCCCCTTCTTTTTCTGGGATCGTTTATTCTTTCCCCAAGGAGCAGGTGACTGTGCCACTGTGCTAAGCTTCCCCCCCCTAGATCAATAGGGTGGGTTAAAGGAACAATTGCAGGACAATAAACAGAAAGAGAAAATGAACTTTGGATAACCACACCAACAGTTTGGTCTGCTCGTTTTTCATCTATTACTGTGAAAAGTAAAAACACAAGCCCCTGGAGGGCTTGCAAGAATGCTGTCAGCTTCATTCCAACGTGCAAGCACGATCACACTTGATCAGTGAAGAGCAGCTGTCAAAAGCTACAGTGAACCCTACAAATACTGTGTTTATTGTATGAATCCAACTGTTTCTGGTGTAAAGTATTTCATTCACCTATGAATGTGTTAAGGAAGATGTGCCCTACATTTCTTCTTGCCACTGTGGCAGGAAAGGCATCGAGTTCAAGAAAACCCCAGCTTTTTCTTTTAGCATGCTGGCTGCATCGTACAGGCGGCATTCTCCACTGATGCAAAACACTAACAACATTGATCCAATATGCTGGTTTAAATCAGCTGAGAAAGTCATCCTGCTTGGCAAATGCAAGCATATGCATGAACATGGTGATTAAACAAAGTTTAGACCTATAGGACGCTGGTGTAGCTTCAGCAACAACAGAAGGGTAAGACAATCCACTCCAAACTTTATTGTAGGTTTCCTGACCCTTCTCTGTTTTTATGATGTTACTAAGTTTCATTGTTCTGCCTAAATGACTTTGGTATTTAGAATAAGTTTGGTAAAAAAGTCTCGAGATTTGTACAAAAGCTGTTCTTTGATTTATTTACTAAAGAAGGTTCTGATTTTACAGTCAATTTTGGCAACTGCTTGCATTCATATAAAGCCCATTAACTTTAACATATTTGCACATACATCCAAGCACCTGCCTTGGCTATGAGTGAAAAAGCAGAAGTGAAGTGCCCTGATGGGCTGCAGTCTTTAAATTCTACAAAATACAGAATTTTAAACTGCACGTACACTGATAAAAATATTTAGCTCAAGATAATATCAAAAGTAATACACTTCCATTATAATCTCCACATGCACATAATGTTTTATACATACTACTCCTTAAATTATTTATTACTTCTCTGATGCAGTCTCCAGGCCCAGATCCTTCGAAGCCTTATTAAAATCTTCAGCTAATGTGCATAATTCAGGTGCTAATTATGAAGTAGGAAAGGGCACTGCTTACTCAAAAACTGTTAGAAAAGCCTAATTACACAGGCATCTCAATAGTGGGTATATTTAAAAAGCTAGCTCCCATACCATTTACTGCAAGAGAGTTGAGTCTAGGACCGCACTCAGCTGTGCTGTGGATGGGAAACTGAAGAAGTGATGCAGTGGTGGCTTCATGCCATAACCTGGAGATATGCTACAAGGCATTAATGATTCGATGGGCAGCTAAGGTACAGCTGCTCTAGTCTTCTCTGTCTTGACATAAACGCTCTGCTTGTTTTACATCCACAATTTCAGTGGGCACGAGTCAGGATACTGGCTTTGCACAAACACCAAATACACCCTTGCATTTACACACAGATAAAGCAACACTGAAATACAATTGTAGATAGATTTGTAGTTATCTAACATGTACCATCATCCATCTGCATGTTGTTATGACATACTTATTATATGCACCCAAAGCATACTATCAAGGAGTATGCAAATGGTGGTTTGGAAATAAAAAAAGTTGTTTGATCAGAAGCTATAGCATATATGACTAAGCATGAAGGGTCTGACAGCAGTATGAGACTGTATTCCTTAGTACTGTGGTGAAAAAATCACATGTGCATTTTTTATACTGGGATACAAACATTGTTGCCTTTATTTTTGTCACAATTATTGTGATACAGTTGAAGCATACTGAAAACCCCTTGAATAAATGTCATGTGTTTTCCATGTCTTCTGTGAAACAATCAGTATACTTCATGAAGAATAATAAATAACAATGCATGGATATTTTTCAATGGATGGTGAATTGAATGATGAGCTGTACCATGCATTAGTTAGCTTTCCTGAAGGCGTCACTGATCCCACAAATGACAGCTTATGGAATACTTTGGGAAACATTTTGCTTTGAATGAATTCAGTCTTCTTTGCAATTTTTAGCATATGGATTTCCACTTGTTTTTTGTCTTAAGGACTTAACTAATTACTACGTAGACAAGCAAAGAATAACTGAAGAAACTGTTGTAATGAAGTTAATTTAGGATGTTCACCACCTCAACAAGAAATACCACTATTTGCCTTTTTTGTTTTCTTGGGTTTTGATTGAAAGTAGAATCCACTCCACTATGAAGAGACAGCAGATTCGAGAGCCACAGTTCTGAAGCTCTACTGGATTTTATCTTCCTAGCACAAAGGAATATTTCCAACTTTGTAATGAAACACAGAAAGGATGTTGACTAGAGACTCAGCCATTGTTGCCAATGTTTCCCACACTGCCATAATACATTGGCAGAATTAACCAGAAAATTAAAAACAACTGCACGGGGAAGTGTCTGTACATTTGTTTCACACTGTTTGTACTAACATTGTAGAGTTATTTCAGTTTCAGGAATGTCTGAAAATAACTCCCTGTCTGTTCATGCAAGGGCTGTATAGAACAAAAATCTCCCACTGAAATGGAACAAAACATCCACTGACAGATTTTTTTCAGCGATGCCAGGCCATGCTCCTACTTCATATAATGACACATGACAGATACATAAATCGATACATATATGATCAAACTTCTGAAGAATTAATTAGTAAGGTCAAATCCAGGGTGACACCAATACTTTCAGAAGTATCTGAAAGGCATTTAAATGGGAAAAGATAATTATAAGAAGAATTGTTCTAAATACCATTTCACCTGTGTATGTCCAAATCATCTTTTCTGTATAGGACCTTGTCTTTGGCACACCTGTACTGCTGCTGGACCTCCAGGGGACTTGGTGACTTCACAGCATGCATTACCAGTTTCATGGCACCTTGCAAGAAATCCACAATTCCAGACGTGTTGCTTTACCTGTCAGCAGAAAATGGCTGGTTCTGTTTACACATTTTAGAAGCTATCTGCTAAATTACAAGGACAGTAATACACTAATTCCCTGGTAGGATCAGCCACTTGAAGTAACAGTACATTTCAAAGGACAAGGCTCTACACTGGTTCCAGAAGAACAGAGTTCCAGATTTAATCGAGCAGTTTGCTGTGTATGTTGCCCAGGGGAAATCATCTCTTTGTGTCATACTCCACCTGAACATGGAGGATATGCTGAAATTAATGGAATTCAAATGCTTTAGATGAACTTGACATCAGAATTGAAAGTCTCATCAGGCAGATTCTGTTTAATCAGGTGAATATTTTAACCTTTGTGTCTTCCTTCAAGATACTGAGTTTTGTCTTCCTCATAATTTTACAAGTTCCTACAAGTGCAAGAAAATCTCTCTTTCACAAATGTGACACATCTCTTCCTGTGAGCCTCCAAGCTCAAGCCTATATCCCTGTATTTTATTGCATGCTGAAAACCTTCAGTGTCATCAACAGCCATGGGGAATCTTCTGTCTCCTCTGATCCCTGTGATGCCCACTCTCCCGTGGCCTGTGCAGCTCAAAGGGATGTCTGATATCCTTTGGCTAGGGTGTGGAGGATGTGCTGAGGAGCTTAAATGTTTCATTTGTCCCTGGGCCCCATTTTATAGCCTCACTACATCCTTGGGCAAGGAACATCATCTTGTCTTCCAGTTCCCT
>VYZV01042772.1:88795-156853 GCA_013401275.1 Pandion haliaetus
TTTTCTTCATGAAGCATTGTATCTCGATGAGGTATCTGGGGACAACTTTCCCTGGGCAATGGCCCCTCTTACCTGTAGGTCTTAAGATGGTAATAAGATCCAGAGGAAGATGGTAGGACATTTAAAGCCAAGTTTCTAATTAGGAGATTAACACATGAAATGTGTTAATCAACCCAGACTAGTAACCACAACTGTAGACAATGAGTAAATGGAAGAGCATAACTGGTTCAATAGTCACTCAACCTGTGTGTTCATAGATGATACCTATGCTCCCCCTAACGTTGATTCACAGGTGTACTTACAGTTTTTGTGTTGAGGCCTCAAACTTTCTCCTTTAGAAGGCTGGACTCTACAAACTGCCTTTTTAGCCACCTCCTTTGAATGAAATCCAGAAGCAAGGAACTGACATTGGTGTCTTTTCAGAAAAAACTAAGATTATGATTATGCAATTTACATACTGAGCCAAGTCCAGAGATGACATCCTTTAGGAAACTGACTGATTGATGTCTGTGTTAGCCCAGATCAAGCATCTGTATTCAAAGGCAAAGCTATGCTTGTGTTACCACAATACCCCTGTCTCTGCACTTGGTCACGTGCACATGGGGGCATCTACTCTGTGCTGGGACTACAGTGTCCTCTGTGGAAATCTGTGAGGCAGAGTAATCAATGTGCATGTGATTTTGCCAGCATCCTCACAGAAAGGCACAGGATAATTACTACATCGCACCTTGAATCCAGGGATCACCCACAATTGCAGTCTGCAGAGCTGGAAGCCAGCCACCTAACTGTGGTAACTGACTGTGGGAACCAAAATCTACTGACCTTGTCTATCACCTCATTCAGGCAATTAAGTTTCGGACCTGAATTTGGATACTTTAAATCTAGGGAAGAGTCAGATTAGCTTTAATTAAATATGCCCTTTGAGCTGATGCAAGGAGCTGGTACATCTGAAGGGTTCCAACACAAGGGGAAAAAAAGGAACAGAAAAGTCAAGGTGGGCCGTGGGTGTCTTAAGTAAAAGTGTGTCCCAAGGCAACATTCCTTGCTCATTCTGTAGTAATCTCCAGCCGTGACAGCTGAGTCCCATAAACTCAGTCTGCAGGTGCTTAAACGTTCATTTTACATTCTTACTGGCTGCATTCCTACTGCTTACACAAAAGGAGAGTTTATGTTAATGCCCAGATACTTCAAAAAAAAAAAAAAAAAGTGTAGTGATCAGTATCCATCATCTTTCCAACTGCCTTGTCACTACATCAATTAATACAATTGAGCAAAAAATGTCACAAGCCCAGTGGAAAAACCTTTACACAGCCTTTCAGGGGGAAGTTTACTTCCAGCTTTTTTCCCTTGCATTAGCTCCTGTCATCCACAAAACAACAGAACCCAGTGGTGTCAATTATATTTGATTGACTGAGTAAAGCACACACAGAAATAAGCGAAAACAATGGACACAAAAATCTATATATGACTCCCCTTGTCAGTGAGAATGCCTGTCTTCTCCATTTTCATGCTGCACGGTGTCCTGCTGCTACAGGCTTAAATGTTTCCTTCAGCCCCCAAACTATCACCAATTAAGTTAGCAGGGTCTTCAAAGGTGTCAAATGACTCCCTGGGCAATTGGCTGTAACCGCTGTTCAATAAATGAGGTCTAATTTATCAGTTTAACTTCACTTTTAAAAACCTAATGTCTCCCGGTACCGTGTGCCATTTGCCCAGAGTGTGAAGAGATGCCTGCCATGTCGCATTTTGAAAGTTGTATGAGTTCTTGTTAGCAATCACGTTTTGTCTGTCATACCTTTTCTCCCCTTCTGAAAAATGTATTTGAATAAAATATACTTGAGCGGTATGGACTTGTGTACTATGGTACATCAATAAACCATTTCTAGAAAAACAAATTAAAAGAATTAAACCCATTGCTGGTTTTAGTATGGGAGGGTTTGATTACACCTTAAAACACAGCCGCTTGTTATATTTACTGCAATACTTTTACTTTGACCCTGCATAGAAACAGTGGAAACTAACTTTCTGGGGCTTTTTTAAGTGTTGGAGATGCAGAAAATCTGTGGCCATCATAGGAGATGCTCTGGCAGAGGATACACTCTTCAAGGAACAAGGTGCAGGGTAGGGTAGTCGCACACCATCAGCACTCTAAAAGTATCAGGCAGGCACAGACCCAAAAGGTCAGAAGGGTAGGATGTAAATTTAGGAGATAATTCTTAAAATACATAGGGAGCAAAACTGTGCCTCAAGAAAAAAAAACATGCAACGTATTTATGACTAAAGACTAATTGTTCTGCCATATAATATTCTTAACCTAATTTGTGGCTGTCCTGGGAAGCAAATAGATGGAATGGAGAGTTGCGGAAAAGCAAGGGTGGAAAGGACAACACAGAATTAGTGGATATAAACTCATGTTACAGAAAAGTAGTACTTTTTAGCATTAAAAGCTACAGTATGTTTTTGATACAGACAAAGCTTGTGCTAGGAAAAAAAATATTGTTTTTCACATATATATCAAGATTAATATATATGGAGATACTGGTAACACGGGGCAGCTTTAATTGCATATTTGAGTAATACTGAAGTGTTACTTTTATGTCTTAATTTTTTTCAATATGAATGCCAAGCTGCTCAGTGAGGCAAAGACATTCTCATGTGAGCTGCTGCTTCAATGCAAAATTTTTTTAATGTATCCTACCCAATACAGGATTTGAAATCTACAGAAAAGACCTTTCTTGCACATGAAATAAAAAAACACATACACTACACTATGCGCTGGTCACACCTTAGGAGGAGGATTAATATATTTTCTGTGCAACCTCCTTAACTTGCCTTCCTCTGTTTTGATCCAAAGGTATCTGCAATACACCTACTCCTAAAGTGGAACCGTTCTGTCATATAACTTTAGAATCTTAATAAATGTTGAGGTTCGTTATACCATTGATATTAGTGTGGCACATGGGAAACATTTTAGACTCCAAGCTTACAAACACGACAAGAAGAAACAGTCTGGAAAAAGCCTAGGACACTGCATTTCCACATTCAGAAAGAAGACACCATTGCAAAAGAGCTCTGAAAGAATTGCCCTTGAAAAAAGAATGTTGAGGAGAGCCTGTGGGTGAAAGTGGAATAGTAGTATGCAAGTTACAAAATCAGTAAGAATTACAAATCCACATATAAAGACCCATCTTTTGCAACATCAGAGTGAGTCAAAAGACTATAGGAACTCTCTTCACCTTAAAGACATATCAAAGGGACATGAGTAGAGGGGAATGACTTTATAATCTACTCGTCTTCCCTGAACATCTTTCTCAACACCTGCCAACTTCATTTATCTTTAGCAGACACTAAAAGTTTACATGCCACATACATCCCCATGAAGTCTCAGCAAGTCTTTGTGCAATGTTGCTGTACAATATTGCTCATCTACTATATCATCATTGTTTTTTCTTCTTGTACATGATTGAGGACTATATTGTGATCTATGATCACTGCTGTTTCTCTCCCTCTCTCATTTTCAAGTACAAAGCCTCTCACTTGTAGCAGAGATTTTTACCAGTACTTATGTTATTAATCCAGCAGTTTTATGATTAAGTTTCTTTTTGTTTCTGTTGCTGTAACCCTTGCCATTATTTGGTTGCTCCTGTAAGACCCTCAGATACCCTTCTGCTGACAGTTCCTCTCAGCCCCACACCTTGGACAACTGTCATAACTTTTTGTGCAAAGGTTGCTAGGTAATATCACTCCCCACAGCAACCTCTCAGAAACTCTGCCTGTAACCTTAGAGCAGGTGTTTAATCTCATGTTCAAAAGAACCTGCTGCCACCTCATTTTTAGCCAATTACCACCGACTTCACAGTTGTTATGTTAATCTCTACCTTAACTGATGATTTTCCATGTTAGAGGGTATCAGATGCTTACTGAAATCCAGGTAGCTTTGTTTCACCTTCTCTACAAAATCAGTTACTGAAGAATGGTATCAAACTTTGGGAGAGTAAGTTGCTTGGATCACTTGTTTTCTCTTACGATTTCTTTCTAATTACGAACCTGTAAAATTGATTGTGGTATCACAGTTTTCTTACAAACCCTTACTGCCTGACTTGTGAACTTATATGACAGAGTTTTCACAACTACCAGACAGAGAGTATTTTCTCCCTCTATTTTAAACTCACATTGAAATCAAATGTAAATTTGAGCTTTACTTCTATCTTGGATATGATTCCCTCACTCAGTGTCCCTTTGTATTGTGCCAGTAATTCCATCTTAACATTTGTTCTTATTAATGAGGAGGAATAAGAAGAAAAAACAAGATCCTCTTAAGTTTCACTGTGCAGTAGTTTCCTGGCTATACTGGAATGCAACTGCCACAAGAGGTTATCTCTGCAGAAGGAAATACTACCCCCAGGTATCTAAAACAGGCAAATGTAGTGCTTTCAGTATGAAGGCAGTGATAGAACAGATTCTAGATTTAGTTACAGGCAAGTGTGGCAATATTAAGACCCATGTGGTGATTCCAGTTTTAAAAATAAGAGATATCCAGGGATAACAAATCTATGATTACTGTGCCCGTTTCTGGGATTAACAGGATACGTTTAAAAGTTCTGGCATAACAGTTATTGCCTCTATGTTGGATTATCCAACAGCTTTGTGGAACTGTAAAGAATCTGTGCTGTTGCTCCAGTTAATGGTTCAAGAGAAGAAACCCTAAAGCTTAGGTGTTTTAAAAAGAATGCAAAAATAAACCCAACTAAAGGAAAAAAACCCAAACCTGGATCTATCTCAAATTTACTTGTAGTCAGCCTGAACCAGATGCAGCTTCCTATTATGAAGTGAGCACATGAGATAGTGCTATTTTAATTAAATGTGGGTAATAGAGCTTATACACATGCTGTCCCTGTAAAACTACAACAAAGTGCAGCCACACAGTATCCACTCTGAAAACTAGTGTGGGAAGGCAAACCCCAGAAAACCTAAAAATAATAAAGCCAAATAGCCAGTTATTTGTACAACATAAACAGATAGCTACAGGAACAGGAGTATCTGGTTATAATATCAATTTGGGATTAAAAAAAAAAAAAGATGTTCAGAAGTATCTAAGTACAGTGAAGTACTTTTTCATCTCTCACCTCTCCAAATCCTACACGGGTGGCTGACTAACTTCCTATTGCTTCCTGACAAACTTTTTTTCCCCAGCTAACTATTGGCAGGCAGGTGTAGCTCTTCCTTGATCTAGGAAGAGAAGTGATGCTAGCATGGAGCAGTAAATGGTGCAAAGGCTTTATCTCAAAAAAAAGACTCATGGAAGTTTTGTTTGGAACCTGTTTTGCTTTGCTGAGCCTGTGATTATACCTATAATGGTGCCCAGGTGAGGTTACCTCTGCTCACAGCTGGAGCAGGGCAAGGAAACCTTCTCTGCATGATGGGAGAAGAGGCACAGTGCCAGCAGTGACAAGGTAGGCAGCAGACGTGGTGGGGGTTAAAACAACTCACAGACTCCAGGCAGTAGCAAAAGCCACCATAGCAGTGACCCTCTGCAAGAAGCTTGAGAGGGCTTACTGGTATTGCCAGTGACACAGCCAGAGTGGGAGTGGTTTACCTGGATAACATAGGCCCTATCTAATGCACCTTTCAAAAACTGATTATAATATTAAAGCATTTTGTGGTATTAATATATTTTTGTTCCTGATTAATCAGTCAAATAGTGTGTTGCATTAAAAAAGCTGTGCAAGTATGTTTGCAGCTTGGATGATGCTTGCAAGAATTCCTGTGTTCCTAACGTGAAATATGTGATTTTTTAAAGTAAAATCAGAATAAATAATCATAGGGTTTTATACACCTGTCACACTCAGCTTAAAGCTATTAGTTAGTACACTTGAGGGCTTATCCAAATTACATGACCTTTCTGACCTGCTTACACAACATATCTTCTCCTTGCTTATGTCCTACCCTGCTCTTCCTCCAGCATGCTACTGAGCTGCCATTTGAGTGTTTTCAGAGGTAAGAGAGCACTTTTTTTCCACTTAGTCCCATACTCTGTTACCAGCTGTGCTTCTAGCAACCCTGGCTGTACGTTCTGCACCCACTATTGCTATGTGTCTATTGGCATGACCCCTGTCCTGCTGGTAGTATCAAGAAAGCTATTGGAAATTATTTTTTTTAATAAATGCCTGCATACCTGTCGTGCTGTGGACTATTGCCCTCTGGAGTTCAAAGCTGGAATGAGCATTTTCTCAACATTTCTTTCCTGCTTAAGCAGAAGACTTGGCACTATTTGCATCTTTTCCCTCCATTAAGCAAGTTTACAACTAAGAGGAATTTTTCTGGCTTTCACTCACCCTGCCCTACCTGTATAGAGAGCACTGAAATATTTGCTCCTTCCAACTGCATCTTTTGATTTAGGGCCAAGCCAGCAGTGGAGCTAATCTTGGTTCATTACATCCCTAATGCTTACCTTGATTTTAGAACCATTTCAGAGAAGTTTGGAAGTCTTTGGCATGTTTGGGCATCAGTGGTTTCTTGTTCCCACATGTTGCCATTAGGGAGGGGAAAGATAAGAAACTCACCTAACCTTTTGTAGCATGCTTTTTAGAGAAAAAGTGTAGGAAACCGAGTTGAAAAAAAAGTAAGAGCCCCTGCAGTTCTGTTGTATTCTGTGGGAATTGGACAGGTCAGAGCCACAGGTTTTTGTTTGTGTTCAAAGCTGCTCACACAACTTAATTGGCAAAAGCTCTGGTCTAGAAATGCACATTTGAGAAAGAGTGCATTTTCAGTTACTCGTACTTGCCAGTGAAAGAGGGAAAAAAAAGCGTAAAGTGGAAGGAAAGGACAATACAGGCAGCAGAGTTTATTCCAGTGCTTGTGCCCAATTCTGTAAGCTGCTTCTATGGTTTGCAGGTCCTACAAGGGATCACTATGGGCTGGAGTATGAACTGCCACCCACAGTGGATGTGCCAGTGAAATTGATGGAACCCCAAGTCCTGTACACATTTCTCAGTGAGATATGCATGTCTGTGGTGAGTGCATTATGTTAAGCAGCAGTGAAGTAATGAAATGACACATTTTCCTGCCATGTTTTCCTTGTGCTGAATTTAGTGTCAATTAAGTAGAGTACAGACACAGGAGACTGATAACAAACATCTGTCAAGACAAGCTAGGCTTCTGAAAACCCCGAAGTTTTCTGCTTGAAAATACTTTCTGATGGATCCTGGTTTATCCTATTTTCCTATGGTTTATGGAATCAGGCTCTGTAAGTATGTGTAATATTTATCTGTGTATCCCTTGATTACATAGAGATATGGGAGATGCGGGGAGAGTGGTCTGAAAGAGAGTTAACTCCTTAAGGTTTCATGAAAACAGGTGCCAAGGCAGGGCACAGAGACCTATAAATAATCTGACAGGGAATATGGCTGTACCAGACACTCTCTATCTTAGATTACTAAGTAAATCAAGCAGGAGACACAAATCCATGGGAAATCAGAGTCCTGAATTTCTGGTCATCCTCAAATTACCTATTTTTAAGGAAGGGTTTTGTAGGAAAGTGCCACCCCTAGCCCAGGTTTAGAAATACACTCAGAATATTCACAATATGCTTAACGAGGTTTAGCTGCGGGCTGCCCTCGCAGACCTGGAGACACATCCCTTCTCCCTTTCATTGAATCTAGCTATCAGAACTAACCTTCATTTGTTTTGGTTTTGGTAGAGTTGGCTGGCAGTGAAATTGGGCAATGAGCAGCCTGCGCTGTAAGGGGTCTGTGGGAGTGCAGGCACAAGGGAGGCAAAATCTCTGATGGTGTTCCTTTGGGGGAACTATTTGGGCAGCAATCCTGCTGCTATTGGCATGTACAAGGACCGCCACTGAACCAAATGAGACCATTCACAAATAGGCAAGTCAGCAGGATGTGGATGTCTAAATGGCATTGGAAAATCTGTCCCTTAAAGTCACTGATAAGGAATATTTCACTTGACAAGAACAACATAATATAATCCTTGCTTTACCATGGTGTCTGAATAAAATTGCAGGCAGCCAGTGTTGTTAGTACAGTTCCTAATGAAGATATACAGAGCTCTATTTTTGGAGAGTCTATAACAGGCCTTGTGACAGCCCACGGAGATTTATACTGCAGGATGTCCTCAGATATCTACTGGTTTCTCTCCCACAAAGGTATTCCAGAGACCTACAGACTTCGTTCTGATGCATCTCAGGAGAGAAGGCTGCTTATTAACTGGTCTAGTGTGAAGTATTAACTGATGGCCTTGCATTATATTTTGTCATGCATTAAGCTTTATAAAGTCACTTACAAAATCAAATCCATGCCCATTTATTCTGAATTCTTAATAGATATTTTAGCAATAGTAACAGGAACATTTCTTGGCTTCACACCAAAAAAATCAGATTTTAAAGAAGCTGAAATACTAATCAATGATTCTTTAGGCTGGCTTAGTTTTTTACTACATTAAAAAAGTTCTTCAAATGCTTGAATCCCCCAAAGTCTGTTGAAAAAAAATGAAATCTTCTTCTCCCAGACCACAGTGTGGTGAAATAAATTAGTATAATGATTTATGTTTACGGTTTTAGTCAATTCTGATAGAGATTATAGAGACAAAATGACAAACTGCCTTAGAGGTAAACTTAAATCATGTCAGCCAATCTTTAGTTTTTCCTTACTCTAATTGCTCCTCTTGTTCATTTATCTTCCTAGGCAATCTTTAGAAGAAATACTAGTTCAATCAGTGCATGTGCAAACCACCAGAGATAAAAAGTTTAGCCTAATTTGTCTCACTAAATTGTAATGCCTCTAGTAAACAAATCTGAGTTTGAAAGGAAACCAAGAAAATCTAAATAAACGCCCTCCACAAAATGTTTCTCTCCTCTTTGCTACATGTAATATTGTTGATGTTTTATGAACACTGCCTTTTGATGCAAGCAAAACAAAAGGATATGCAAAATATCCTTTTGCAGCTACCTGGGATAGTTGCTTTCAACTATTCATGATAGCTTTTAAGAACAAGTAATTTGGTATTATTACAGAAAAGTAATGCAAATAATTACATGGCAGAATAAAATACTGTATTACAAGTTGTGCAGTATGTAATCAAAAGAGATTAATTTTAATTTCTCTTTCCATAATTTTGAAACAAATACAGTTTTGCTGCTCACAGCATGCAGAATTTCTTAACTTGGTATAGCTTTATTGCTGTTAATCTTATCTTCCTCTCACTCAAGAGAACAGTTTTGCCACTCACTTTGACAGAAGTAGGTTCAATCCATTAAGCTCTGCTTCCACAAATATATATCCTTTTTCAGCGGAAGTGCTCGCCATGAAAAAGCATGCAAGTGTGTGAATCTTTGCAGAGTAGAGGTATAAGACAAGGAACGATCACTAGATTGAAAGCATTCCTGGTATAAATTAATTCAGACCACTCATTTGATTTCTGGAAAGTTAATGCAGACTGCATTTTCTAAAAAGATCCACAGCTCTAATTCTCCAACAGTATGCAGTGGCTCATTTTTAGAGGACTATTTCAATGGCTACACTTTTGTTGTCTTTCTAAAGCGAGAGTCCTATCAATCGGAGAAATCTCATTAAAGGCAATTTTGCCCTTATAAGGCTTTCAGCGTCCAGAGTTTCTGGGCATCTCATATTAGAATCTGATCTCAATAGCTAGGTTTTCAAAATACATGTGTGTGTCATTAGTCATATAACTAATCCCAGCAACTTGAATCAGACCATATATGTGAGAAAATGAGCATGTATTTTCAAAAGCTTGCTGGATTGGGCTCTAATCCTTCTTTTTTTGCAAATTATCAGGATCTCATCAGTTTTTATGTCTAGCAATTTTTGTTATATATCACTGTGTAAAGCTTGGTCCTGTGGCTCATGCTCTACAGGGAGGAGAGACATTTTTAAACAAAAAATTACAGCAGTATCTATAATAAGGTCATTGGCTGAGATATCTTGTTATTAGACAGCATGCTTGCCAAATACATATGCACTGGGTGGAAAATATGCTTTCTTTTTAATTAAGAAATTAGAGAGTAAAGATAAAAGTAGAGCATCTCCATTTCTGGATAACAGAGACATAACTCATGTCAGATGCTGCAATTCTTATCACTTTCTCATTATGCACATTTATCATGGTCATTCATCTACTTATCAGGTCTGCATGATGGTACAAACATCAAAAAAGCACAAACAGCCATAAGACCTCTAAAGGAGCATGACTTTGGGCCTGACCTTTGAAAATATATCAAAAATACATCATGTTCTGTCTCATAGACAGCAAAAGATTAAAACTTTAAAGATTACGGACAAGCCTGCAGTATATATATATAAAATCTCTATTATCAACATATTTTTAATGGTCTATGTCTCTTTTTGGCTGTCCTACATTTCTCATTGCTCTGCTTGTGGAGCCAGCCTCTCAATTGTTTTAAGTTGCCACAGTTCTCTAATAAAGCTAGTCACAGCTGTGCCAGTTTACACAAACTGAAAAAGAGTTGGTCTGGTCTGCATCCTGTTGTTCCAGGGCTTTAAAAGGACCTGACTATGCTCTTACGTATTGTCTCTGTGCCTCTGGGAACAGCACAACTACACCAGTGAGAAATCAGAAGCAGGTCCTCTTCACACCACCTCAACACAAGTGGAAGCACAACAGGCCTTTTTTTTTTTGTGTCTTGTGGAGTCTTTACAGAAAGGCTCGTAGCCTGGCTACATGGATGACCTGATGAAAAGAAAGGTTTCTTTCTGTTAACTTTGTCAAGTGATCATCAGGTTCAATAAATCAGAACAATATCCTCTAAGAAAACCTAACTCCACTCCCAGAGCACATTGACAGGCTGATTTTTATAGTTCTTCTTCGTAAGGACGGCTGTCAGAAGAGTGGTATGTAGAGTATAATTAGGAAATACCACTCTGAGACCTGTTGGTTGCTGCTATTGCAACCTGGGGGAAAGCAGACCTCCAGGAAGCTGGTGTCCTTGCATCCATCTCATGTATCCTTTGACCAGCCCTTGGGGGAAATTAAAGGTGAGCGAGAGCAGCCTGCCTCCTTACCCTGAAAGGCAGAAGGAAGATAACACTGCATGGTAGAAATGACTGTAGCAGATAACTGCCCACCCTCTCTGGAGATGCTCCTCGCATCTCCTCAGGGTGTCGTCTTGGGAGCTGGCAGCCAAGGGAGTGTGCTAGATACATGTGGTTCACATGGGCACCCAGGAACTTTCTGATGCATTGCTTCGAATACCTTTGTACAAATTTATCTTAATGAGAAAGATGAAACAGAATACTGCTCAAGGATTCCTCTTCCCATGAAATCAAACAAATATGAGCAAGTCTCCATTTTCAGTACAAACAAGGACATGCAGTGGTTATGAGACCTCAGACATGTCATTTCATCTTTCTAGGTGTAAATTACGGAGGGTTGAACTGGGTGTTGAAAACAATCTGGCAAATATAGCCTTTTTGTGAGATGCTTAAGAATAGATCACAACTTTACAAAATAATAATGATCTAAATCGCATGATGAATAGTTGATTTTAAAAAAATGTGTCTGCCTACTTACAGCTTTTGCTGCAAATGCCATATCACTTGACATGCTGTGTCACACCTTCACGGAATGGCTTCATCTTCATACTCATAATGAGCACCTGAAAAACCATATGGAGCTGGGAGATGATCAGACAAAGGGAGGCAAGATCCCAGCCTTAAGCAGTGCTTTAAGTTCCAGGCACTGCAGAAATTTATGTACCCTGGCTGCTTTAATGGTAAAAAATATTGTCGGACAAGTACCCAGCTATATGGACAGTGGTGTTTGTGGTCCTAAAAGTAACAGTTCCAGATGGGAACAATGTCACTGGGAGCTCCAGCTTAGATTTGTGCCACTTTGATGGGGTCGACTGAAGACCCAATGTGACACCAAACATACAGCTCTCCTCAGCAGTTCCCTAATGCCCCCAGTGAGGGCCATTAAATGATATGGGATGTCTGACTCATAATGGAGAGTTGAGGATGAAACAATAAACACGAAGAAAGAAAGATGGCAGAGTAGTGGTCTTGGAAATCAAAAGCCCTTTCCCATTGATCTGAGATTCACAGGATGAGACTTGTCAACATCTCCAGTCTAACAATGCTGCCCTGTAGGAACTGCCTTTATCAGAAAGGCCATATTCAACCTCTAGAGTTATTAAAAAGCAGACCTTTTTTCTTGAGAGTGACACCAAAAGTCTAAATAAAAATGGTCATATTTTTGCTATGGGGATATTTGACTATTACAACCAGGATGTGACTATAATGCCATGTAAAATAGGCCACAAAAGTTCTACCCTAGAATAAGACTATCAGTGGCGAGAAAAGGTGCACCACAAAAAAACATATGAAAGAAAATCTGTGTTTCTGTTACTGATCCTTTGAGCTATGTAGCCCATTGTTCCTGTTTTCAGTGAACTCTTGCTGGGGCTCTGCAAGGATTTACAACTTTAGCACAGGATAATCAGTTTGAATACTGAAGCACAGCTCTGAAACTATCCAAACAAAACCAAACCGACAGTCACAAAGAGATAAAGTGTGTGTTTGAAAGCTGTACGCTGAAGTTACCAGACCTAGACAGAGTAGTGGTATTGCATCACCAGACAGAGTTAAAATTCATGGGCGGAAGACAGATGACTAATGCATACAGCAAAAGCAGATTAAACCTGAAAGATGACAGGTTAACCATCACTATTCTACAGACTGAAGGCTGTGCAGGTGGTTAAAGATGCTGATTCTTTTACGCTACTTCACATGTGCGTATGATGAGCCAGAAGCCTAGGAGAAGAAAGAAAACACCCCTATGTTGCTGAAATTACAATGTAGCAATAAGTTTTCCTCTTTGCTCATGTTTGTTGGCTTTTGGTTACATTGCCAGTGCATGTCACACTCAATCTATTGCATTTTACAGAAAACACGGAACAGGTTAACCTAAAAGTCCAATAAATTATACACAGAGTATTCTGAGGAGGTTTAATGAAGAAAAGTATGCTTTAAAGTTTAATTCACAGCAGTTTTTCAAAGCAAGACTTATGGTCCCAAATGCCTCTAAGTGGATCATTCAAGCCCCAGAATGGAAAATGCAATGCAATATAGTTGCAGAATCTGATTTCAGTGATGGTATTAAGAAGAACTACTGGTATTAAATATGAAACCTTTTGTGAATCTCAGATCTAATTTTGGGGGACTCATTTACTACTATATTTGCATCACTGTAAGACATAGGCTGCATTTCTTAGTTTTCTGCTCCTAAAATATTTACCTTTCCAGAAGGTTAGCTCTAAATATAATCTAATTTGTAATTAAGAAGATAGTCTTATAAGTAATAAATTTAAAAAGGAAGGGAGTGAAAACTGTCTTATAACAGGAGTGTTTTACAGATATGCAAACCAGAACAATTGAAATAAACTAATAGCTCCTGCAGCTTTGTAGAGCGATTAAACTAACTGTAGAAGAAGATGCACGTACTGAGAAAAGATTCACAATTGTTCTAGGGAGATCATTGGCAACATTTAATCAATCAGAACAAGATCTGTTTGAGTATGAAATTTTAAACACACAAAATGAACACCTAGAGAGTGCTATAGGAATATATAAAACATAGAATTTAAAAATAAATGCTAACTTGGTCAGTGACGGAAGCCCTCAGTTGTTGCGGGCTGCGAAATGGCATAAGCAGTATAGACAAAGCATGATGGGGCAATAGATCACAGTAATAACATTTGCAATAAACAATAACAGAACAAAGCAGACATCTATAAAAATCCCATGAGGAATTTGCCTTATCCATAATTTTTCTTTACATTTGAGAAACTGTGTCAGGAAAGGCTGTTACAGCCAATGGCACCAATTAATTTCTGCAACTTTTAATGACATCTTTCTGGGTAAAAACCTCAGATAATACCCCAGGCTCATGATTGATAGAAGCCTGTGTTTGATTTGTACCAGACTGTTGATTTTTTAGTATTTTTAAAGAGTCCCAGTGCAGCCAATCAAGCAATCAACATGAAATACTCAGATCTTCTTTTGTAAAGTACAAGAAAACAGAAAGACAATGAGACTTTCTTCATAGTGTTGACAGAGTATTGGTGATTTTATTTCAGTAGCTCTCCAGATGATGGATTACATGAATTTTTATTCCAGAAGAAAATGATAGCCGAAAAGAAATCTTTGATTCTCATGCCATTCTGGATATTATTTTACCCTTAAAAGGACTGTTGAAATGCAGAGGAGATAAAATAATTGATTCTGAAGGGTGAAACAAGAAGAAACTGATTTCGTATTTGGTTTTATGGCCTTCAGCTAACCAACAGGTTTCAAGTATCTGACAAAATCCAGCCTGGGGTTCTCTCATAGATAAGTACTTGAAGAATTCAGAAAATGCAAACACAATTCCCTGTTTTTTCCAGAAGAGTTTAGTAACATCATTCTCTTATACTTTGAGATCAATTGTAGAGTTAAACAGAACCTGAAAACAGAGGTAGGTAGCTCTTTTTCGCTGTCTAGCAAGCTTCCTACACCCATCAAAATAAATCCTGATGTCCCCACCTCTGTAGCAGTTAAGACATACAGAACTACCGTGATATTTAAATAAATAAATAAAATCTCCCAGTGAAACCAAGGGGAATCATGTATTTGTGGATTCCTTCTACAGTGTGGCTTAGCATGTGGGAACAGCATTTATGCACTTCTCTCTCCCTCTCTCTCTCTGTGTATGAGCACTGGGGGGGGGTGACGCCTGGATATCACAGCTTTTAGCAAGAACAAAAACACAATGGGAAAAGTGACAGGGGCTGGTTTGCTTAGCTACCTGCTTACCATGTGAGCACTGTAATCACCTCGCGCTGTTCTCATGGATAGCTGGCCAGGCCTACAAGCAGCAAAAAGATACGGTGGACAGTCCTGTGAACTCTGTTTCATTGTAGTGGCATAATCATGTAAGCCTGGTAAAGGGGCACGGGCAGAAGCAGGCAGACAGCTACAGAACTGACACACTTATAAGAGTGCCTGTGGAAATTACACTCCCAATGTCTGAGACTTCTGATGGAGGCTGAGATGTGTGTCCTGCACAGCTGCTCAGGCACTTTTCTGAGTCTCTGCAGTGACTTGCCCGTATCCGTTGGTGCCTGCCTCCACATGCCTTTTTAACTGCTGGGATGTGTGTCCTCATGGAGACTACATCACAGGATGATTTCTCTGTGGCTTAGCTCTCAGGACAGCCTAACAATAACTTTTCTAGTTATGAACGCAAATTAATTTCTGAGATCTGTGGCTTTGACATTTGATGATTGTTAACTATATATAAATAAGCAATGGGAGAATGGATCTCACATAAAACTACCTTGAAGGGTTCCAATGACATATATTTAATTGATACATTAGGAAGATTTTCTGAATGCTAGAAAGTCGCTATAAATAAGAAGACATGTACCATCTACATCTGATCTTCTAATGAGCAGATCAGAGTAATGATCCTTATTGCATTGTATTTTTCAAGATTAATACTGTTACTTTGTGAGGTAATAGTTATTTTATTCCCCTCTCACCACTGATTAAGAACCCGAACTGCCAGTGCAAATGGTAATAAGCTGTTTAGCTAAGTGCTCTTACCTGAACTGCCAGCAAGAATCATACCAGCTCATGGAAACAGGCTAATCTTAGCCAATTTAGTACATTAGTGTGGAGTTTAGAACTGTAAATCCTATGAAGCTGGTATATCTCCTTCCCTCCAAGCTTTGTATACACAGTATTAGAATTAGAATCTTTTTAAAGGACTTCTCTGTTACATTATATTGATTTCAATCAGTACTCCAAAGCTCTTACAAATGAAAATACCTCTTCCAAAAACCTAATTTTCTTTTTCTGTGCTAGTTCATAAAAAAGAAAAAATCTTGTCTGTCAGTCCCTCCCTGCCTTAAAAAAAACTTAGCCATCCCTCCACAAGCAAGCAAATATTTCCATATTTCCCTTGGACAAAATAATTTTCCATGACAGTTTTATATTTAATACTTCTTTTATTACAGCAAATCCTTGTTGTATTATCCATTACAGAGGTCATATCTGCTATCATTGCCTACCATATAGCTATCATATAACTCTGATTGCACTAGAGGTTAAAATTTGACTCTCATAATATGTATTCTGGAATAATTAAGTGTTCTTTTTATCCCAAGCATTGCCCCTCTCAATTCCTTAGTGCCATCTCTTTGAAGAATAATTATCTACATAGACAAATAGTATATGCTCTTGTGAATATCAGATGTGACAAATTCAAAGACTAGAAGTATTAACAAATAATTATGTTTACTTTTATTGGCAGAGCTACTCAAAAGAATAGCTCAGTAACTGTAGTGCAGATATTAATTACTGTGTAATGATCAGGAAAGAGATTTTTGAAAAAATGCTGCTGGATTTTGGGTACAAGTGTCCTATTTTTCTCTCCTGCTGCCTTTGTGAACTACTGGGAATACTCAAACTAAAAAGTGAAATATGTCACAGATGACTCAAGTAGGCATGCGTTTGTTTTGTGAAAAGACGGGTGTTTCATCCCAGAGCCTAATTCAGTAGATTTATCTGCTACAATTACAGCGCTTTGATCACTCCAGAATAGGTGGTGTAGTGCGGGGTGTAGCTGTCCTTTTCCAATTCACTCTCCTTATCAGGATACATGTCTGTTGATTTGTGGGAAGCTGGCTGTTTTTCGTTCCTGACAAACTCCAGTGATTAAAATGTAGTGGCTTGCTCTTGTTCCCCTGATAAAGGTGACAGCTGCAGAGTTTCCAGTGTTAGTGGATATGGTCCATGCAGATTGCTTTTTAATGAAAGCAATATATTATCTTACCTAGAGACCCTGCAGCCTTACCTTGTTAATGTATTCTGGCTTGGCACCACATTCATCTATAAATTAGTTGTATTAAACATGCTTCTTACTATTTATCCAGTCTCTAAAGAGTTGGGATTTTTTTTTTTTATTTCATTTTGTTTGTAACTTTGCTTCATACCTCCTCCAGCAGCAGCATCATACACACAATGAGCAGTGGTGTAGATTTTTCATACAAATATCTAGCATTAAATATTATAGTCACGGACACCTCCAAACTCGATGACTTGATAATCCTTCACATGTAGCCATTAAAATATGCACTAAAGGATGTGGAATCAACAACACTTGATTATACAAGTCATATCTGCAAAGGTTTTCCCCATCACTGCAATTTTAAAAACAAAATTATAGAAGTAACTTATAAAACAAAACAGAAGCCAAGATTAAGCTAAACAAAGTTGTGCTTCAATATTGTAGCCATATCTCTTTCACATTGTCTGAAATAAGGCGGATCGAAAATTCTGGTTGCATTGTATCCTTTAACAAAATCTTGCAGGTCTCTGGAACACTCAAATGCCAAATTCATTATCACCACAAATGGTCTGTTCTTCACTTATAAGCAGTGCATTCACTGTCAATAATTTATGTAATTTCCACCAACCTTCATCTTGAACTACATTTCAGAAAAGGACTGGAATATCACTTAGGGACCACCTTCTGTTCTTCTACTAGAAGTGTTTTTCTAGCAAAAGATAAATATTTTTACTCAATTTCTCTCATGAAATATACATTTAAAATATAGAAGTTTAATTACATTCCTGTTATTTATTCCTAAATTATAATGAGAATTTAGCACATTTGTATAATTCAAAGGTGATCATTACATTATCTTTAAAAATCTCCTCTATCATAATAATAATAAAAAAAAATCAATAATCCAGAAATACACATATGTGAGCTACTAACTACTGTGAAAATGTTTTGTAAATCTTTAAAATTAAATAGGCTATGGTTAGTACAAAGACTTTTTCAGCAGAGGGTACTCTGCATTTTGTACTTGAAATATTGGAATTTAACTCCTTTAGAGTGTCTGTGTGTCTCTGCTCTGTTTGTGTCTTTGTTAACAGTGCATGTACAGTAGAAGAGATAAGTAAGGGATTAGTAAAGGATTAAAGGAAAGCTTTTGGTTTATATATGCTCTGAGCACTGCCTCTGCAGTTAATTTTTTGAATTTTTACATTTTGTCAGGAAGATAACAAAATACCATACCTGTTTATTTCCTCCATCTAAACCAGCACCCTGCTTGTCTTCTCATTTCCTTACAAAATGCTCTTTGATTGTCTAGATATTTTGTAAAAATAAGGATACTTTTGAATTTCTCCTAGTGGCAGCTTTGATGCTAAAGAATTAATGTTAGTTTCTTGTCTGTCTTGCTTTTGTTTGCATTGTAAATTTTAAAGTCACCTGGACCTGTGAAGTTTTCTTGCTTCAAGGGAATAAATTGTCATTTTTTTGGTTAAATACACAGCATCCATTGAGCTTGTGCGTGCAGAAATAAAGATGGAGAAAGAAAGCATGTAAACCTGTAATTCTGAGTAGGGCCATCAAGCCTTCTGGTTGCTTAACCTGGAAACACCAATTTGCATCTTGGATGGGAACTGCACTTTCTCATGCTCCCTTTTCTCTGGCAAAGTTTGCTTCTAAAAATAGATTAACTTTTTTTCCCTGACAAATATGTGAGATGTATTAAAGGTATAAGTACACCTCACACCTCATGCAATATTGTACCAAGTATTTTGCATTCCCTCCAAAGCTCTTTGAAATCAACAAAAAGGATCTGCTTCCTAAGTTATTTCAGACACATGTAATTGCTCCTTGTCAGTAGAAGTAATTTTATTTTTGTTTCTTCTCTTTATAACCATGTAAAGTCCTGATTATATCATGCTGGCATCTGAATCATATGTATAGTAAATAACTGAGGTGGTAGTCAGAGATTTAATGCTTTAGCTGATAAATTAATATCAAGGGTGAATTTGAGTCCATACAGAAGCCAGTGTGATTTTTGCTATTGCCAGAAACAGGACCATGAGTTCATACAGGTACAAAACTGAACAGCACCAATTTAACACTGTGTTTATGCCCTCTGTAGTGATCTAAGAAGGCTGCCTGCATGTACAACACATCATCATTCAACTGCTTGATACTGAAGTTGATTATCTGAATGGGCACCTGTCTTAGCAGCATTTGTTCTAATAAAATGGAAAACATTTGATATGAAATTTTCTTTTAAGCATTGGGTACCCTTACAAGATGGTTCTCTCTACTTTGTATAATAGTATTGGCATGGCTGTCACTGCATTGAGGTATTTTGTGAAGAGTTCATAGTAAACTACGTGATTCACAGGTCTAAAGTTTATTTTATTTAATTTCAGTAAATTCTTGCTTTTTGGTAGTTTTCATAAATAAAAAACTCAGTAAGTGATCAGTGAAAGAGCTTGTAAAATTATGTATTATGAAATGCAAAATTTGATACCCATGTAGAAAGAGATCAAATGAAGCACCTGCATTCTCTTCTCACTAGGAGATATTAAGGACCATAATTAACTTATTTTTCTACATCTTGCCTTTGGCATGCATGCACAGCCCCTTGAACTCAGAGCCTTGAATGCTTAGGATGTATTCCATCCCCTTTTCTATCATCATCAGCTGTGACTCAGGGGCACAAAGCCATCAAATCAGGAAAAAACCTCTGAACCTCCCCAGCCTGCAGCAGTAGCCTGTGTAGCAGGGAAAGGCAATAGCCAGGCCCTGTACCGTTTCTATGCTTGGTCCCAGATTCAGCTAGAAAGGCGAAGAGGAAATGTGATGCAACAAAGACAGAGGATATGACTCCACCATCAGGAGAGAAAAGGGAAAAGTACAAAGGCTCAAAAGGAAAAAAAGAATTTTCATTTTGTCCTCATTAATCATTGAGACAACTGTGCAGATGCACAAAACATATGCAAGCAAACCCAGAGTGCTGATTGCAGCATTTATTCTTTACATATAACCAATCGTTGCTTTGCAAATTGGTTCCTCCGATATATTTCCCCATAAATAATCTGTTTAAAGCAAATATTAGGTACACTCTATGGGTTGTTCTCCACTATCTTTTTTTGTATATTGCTGTTGCACAAAGAGATTTTGATTGACAAAATAACGTGCTGGTATAAAACAAGCAGAAATGCCATCTCATAAATCACAATAGAAAGAAAAGAGATTATCAAACAACTAAATAATGCAACCCACAGCAAAACATACCAGTAAATCATACAAACCAGGGTAAATTAGATAACATTGTCCATATACAATTACACTGGTTGGCTCCCATGACAGCCTTTAAATGTGACATGTTATTTGACATGTATGCAATTAGGGCTTAAAATCAATTTTTTTCTATTCCATTTAAAATAAAAAATGTACTGTTTCCAAATCAAATGCTACCTTTTTAGTAAAGATGGACAAGAAGTAGTATCAGGTTAGCAGCATCATCTCAGCAGCATAATGCAAGCCAGTAAAGGATGGTTTTCCTGGATACTGTGAAAGACCAGATCCCAGGTCATTACTGCACACTATTTGTGCTCATTTATAATTCCAATTTTTTTTTCACAGGACCTATTGCAAAACCAGGATCCACTGAAAAACAAAAAATCTAATGCACAATTATATTGATGACATGGGAAGTATCAAAGATAATTTAGCTCTTTCTGGGTCGATATGCACTGTAACAGAGCCGTAGCATCTCTAGCATGAGGTCCCATGGGAAAGTGTCTGAAGGGACACCTTGGTACAGTGCTGAGCACAGAGCTGGGAGGTGGGGGAACATTGCTGATACGATGTTTCAAGGCTATGAGAGTAACATACCTACTCTGCCACTGTTCTTTCATCAGGAAACTCTGAATGGCAGTGCTTGCTTACCAAACTCAGAGAAGCATTAGAAGCGTTGACTGATTTCAGTGAAAATTTGAGCATTAAGGTCACTAGAAACATGTGCAGTGTTACAGCATCACTGAGTGATAATTGCGAGCCGAAGTCCCAGCCTCCTTGTGCTTTTTGGCTACCCACTGACATGTGGGCCCATCAAATGGCTCCAAGGCTCTAGGCTGACAGATGAGATCACACGAAGTGGCCAAAAGGTCACAGAGGCACAGAGGTACAATCAAATGATTTAGGTTTCTGGCTTTTCCTTACTTCCACCTGTTCTCCCTCTCCAGCCCTTCTTACTGCCCCCAGGTTCACAGTCTGCTGCATGGCCTTCCCAAAAGCTGCTCCTCCTGCTCGTGACTCTGCTTCTGCTGCACCTGCCCAGACACTCTCTGTCTAGGGAGAGGAAGGCAGACAAACTTGCTTACAGAAGGGTGCTGAGAGTAGCTTGGGCAGATGAGAAACAGGCAAAACCCCAGGAACTGTAAAAGGTTCCTGAGCTGCAAGGGGCCACAAACCCAGTTTCAGCTCTTAAAGTCTGTCAAGTTTATGTCCCTTTTTGTGGGGGCACATGAGGGCTACGCACAGGGTATACCCGTGTTGTGCTGTGAGGTGCAGCAGACTGATGCTTCAGCTGGTCCTAAGCAAGTTCAGCTTGATGCTACCTTGTCATGCCTTCCCAGAGGTGGACTTGCCTCACAACTCTGGAGAAGTTCTCAAATTCTTGCTTTGTCTTCTGTTTCACACACTTTTTCCTCACTTTTTGCTCCCTAGCAGTCATTAAACACTAGTACCTTCCTGCTGGCTTCTCACTGTTTATCCAAAGCAGGTTGTCCTGACAGTTGGACAGTGCTGACAGTTCAAGGACTCGATCTGAATCATTAGTGCATGCTCAACATCTTTCTCCTCCATGCATTTGGCAAAGAAGCAAAACCTTTCCGATCCCCAAAAGAACAAGATGACAAAATTACTTACAAAAATTTTCTTTAAAAAATGTGCAGATATTTCCCCTATACTTAAAAGTTATACTTCATGAAGATCAATTGTGTGGTAACTTTGACATTTCTGGTGAATTCTCCTGTAGAGAAAAAATTGCTCAGAAATGCATGCTTTTAAATAATCACATGACTACTTAAAAACTCCAAAAAAGAAAATGATGATCTCCTTTATGCATAAAATCTCTAAACTGATATTAAAATAAGATTATGTAGCCTCGTGTTTCTATCCCTTCTTTCCTCTCACAGTCTGTCTGTTGTTCAGACACTTTAAAAAAAGTAACAAGGAAGTACCTTACAATTACCACATAAATCTTTTCCAGGTTGTCATGAAAGTTTTGCCCCATTTGAGGAATCAAACATAATGTGTTACATTGCACCTGAAGACAGAATGCCCCAAGAAGTGACAGCTGTACAAGGTAGAATCCCAGGGAAAGGGTAAACATCACAAGTAAGTAAAAATAGTTTTTGTTGCCGTTCACCGTTCTGTTCCTTTCATTTCTCTTTCTGTCTTGTCTCTGAATTGTAAGCTGTTGCATGAGGGATTGTGTTTTATGCTAAGGTATATATTATTGCTTAATAAACACAAATGGAATAAGCGTGAACTATATGTGACAACTCTTCACTCTTTTCTTCCTGTAGAGAACATGAAACCTCAGGAAATAATAATTACTAAACCAAACTCTTCTGCAGTGATAGCTGCAGTAAAGTACCCAGTACTTTATGACAGGGTCTTACAATGAGGTTCCCTCTTTAATACGTCTGTGCTCTATCCCCTTGGCATTAATGCTGTGCTGTTGAATCAGACCTGGAGATAAGATGAATTTATGAATTTTGGTGATGAGTGATAAATCAATTCTTTACTACCTATCCTTTAATGAGTGACTAAAAAAATGCTGCCTTGTTAGTGAAAACTCATTCTGTAGTTTTTATCAGTTTTATCCCATACACTTGATATGCAAAGGGAAAATATTCTGGGAAGGTCTCATTTCATGTTCTTGACTCACAATGGATGCAAACATTTGCCATTCTAAACGACTTTCCTGGAAAATCAGACAGGATTGAGGGCATGACGTCCATTGTGGCTGATTTTCCTGAATATAGAGGAAGCAATTCAATCTCACTGGATTCCTCGTCCTTCCTTTTTGAGACCTGCCCATTCCAAAAACATGCAAGACCAAGCTCTGCCTTAATAAAGGCAGCAGAAACATCAGAAGTGCCTGTACTAGTCACCGGGGCGCGATGGGGAAGAGCTTTTTTCTCAGACTGCCTGTTGCAGGGAGGGAGGATTGGTGCACGAACGGGAAAAGGACACAGCTGCCCACAGCAACGCTTCTCCTGGGTTGCCAACTTTAATTTTAGTTCTGCGAAGGGCAGCGCAGGCAGGAACCGGCGAGATCTACCTCCCGTGTCACAGACAGGTTTCAGCGCATCCTTCGACTCAGGGGCAGCGTTTGGCAAATTTTGCTTCTTTCCCTCCTCCGCTTCCCTGCCCCCCCCCCNTTCTTGCTGCTCCCGACCCCTCATGCTCTTCAGGGGGCTCGGGGCACTTCCCAGCGGACGGAGGCATCTCCGCCCATCGCCTGCGTGGGCTGGTACCCCGTCTCGCTTCAGAGGAGAAAGGGAAGAGGCAGGAGGCGGCGGTCCGCTGCCTCATTGCGGGGCAAGGGCCCCCTCTACTGCCTTCCTCGGGGAAATGAGTGTCCGGAGGAAAAATGCGGTTTTTTTCAGTCGGCGCCGGCGCTCCTGGACAGGGCGGTGTTGTTTTGCTGTGAGTATTAAAGCCTAGGATCTCTCCTGCTGGAGGGATGCCGAAAGGAAGGTGTGGTACCTCTTCTTTCCAGCAAGTCTATGTGGGAAGAAAGAGGTGATGAGGTCACTTCACAGGCGTTTTTCTCCACCTATGCCCGTTGCTACCTGCCCATGTCGCAATCTCGTGTCATGTCACATGAGATAACTGGTCATTTTTCTCCCCCTTGCTGCTGCTACCAATGCCTGGATGAGAAAACACGGTAGGGCACTCATCCCATGTATGCCGTCCCTTATCTTAGCCAGTGCTGTGAAAAAGTGGGCAAATTTACAACCCTTATTTATGAATTTAGCAGTAAGCCAATATACCATACAATCAATACACAATCAATTTTCATATTTGGAGGCAGACAGAAGGGCAAAACTCAGCAGTCATCTTCCCAGCCCTACAATGACAAATGACTCTGTAGCAGTTCTGCTTATAAAACACTCCTGGTGGATCACGTAAAAGATCAGGTCATCTACTTCATGCATGAGAAGGGGCACTGATTTTACTACAGTAAGACAATTCTGGGACAGTCCTCCCCTGTTGTGATTGCGGCTGTTATTTACTTACTGAGTAACACAGTTTCTTATTGAACCTCCTTGCTTTGCTATTGTCCTTTGACAAGATTATCTGCTTCCAGTCTCTGCCTGGTCATCTTGTTGCTCATTGCTACAATCAAGAAAACCAAAGAAAACGATGTAAGAGCTCAGATAAGCCCTTACCAAGTATTGGAAATGCATCCACTTCTCACTTTTACTCTTTGATTTTACCAGCCTGACAGGCAGCTGCAGACAGTCTCTGCTGTAGGAAGGGCTGGGCTCAGAACCAACAGGAAACAGAAGTCTGTAATATCAAATAGCAAAAGAGCAAAAGTGGACAGAATCCAAACTCAGCTAAAGTAAAAATCATCACCTCACAGATTACCCTCACTTTCCTGCCTCCTAGGGTCTGCTCGAGATGTTTGCTGGCTTTTCCCAAGTGCTTCATTTAAGCTTTATGCATTCCTAAAGCCACAGTAGGTGTAAATGGAGGGACAGCCTCATCTGAATAAAGATAAGCCAAACAGGCTTGTGAAGACTTGCAGTCAGTGCACAAGGAGTAGCAGAGCAGAGGAGCTGTTGTGAGAGAAGCTGTGACTATTCCCATGTCTTTTATTAGGTATCAGTGAAAAAGAAAAGGTATTTTAGATCAGATCAGCTGTAGTAAATGCTTGGGTTATCATATGCTAGTGTAAAAACCAGCCTTAAAACCACCATGCTCCTCCCAGCTGTTTCCTAGTGGACATGCACTGATTATTCTCGCTAGCAGAAGAAATCAAATCAGGACACCACCTTTTCCTCTGCCTGGCTAAAAAAGCTGCAATGCTGCCTGAGAGTGGAACAGTCTTTTCCAAAGATTGCGTTTTCTCTGTGAAAGACAATAAAAGAAATCTGCTCCTACTAGGATAGCTTGTTGCTGCCATTTTGTAACAGGTGTAGTTCTTTGTTTTAAAGTGCTCTGATAAAAGTGAAACATTTGGGTGGCATTTGTCCCTGAAAAAGACTGAAAGCAGAAAAGCAAGCACATCTCCAGGAGAGGCCAGTGGATATTTCAAAATAAAACAATGTCTAAAGGTATGTGCCAAATGCTCTTTCAGAGACCTCTATAGACTTGTTTCTAGACGCACCCTCAGCGCTCACTCGCACCAGGCACAGGTATTCACATGCGGTACCTCACCTCAGTGCCTTGTCGTTCATCATTTCACAATCCTCTCTGCCAATTTGTTCTTTTCCTGGAGTTCTGCTTTGCACTTGCTTTTCTGACATTGAGTTTTGTATTTGTCATTGCATAAATAGAACCAGGATTGTAAAAATATTCTGCTTGGCAGCTCAGCTTGGCAGTTCCAATCAATTAGGACCATTAGTCATGATGGGATGGAGAAGGCAGCTAAGGCCCAGGGCGTATAAATGTTCTCAGGTCCCAAAAATTCTCTTGGCAGCTCAAGCCCCAAGTGATTCAGTCTGCTTAAATTACTCTCTTTTCCAGTGTGCCTGTGCTGGTATAGTGTGGTTTGCCTCATACTTCTGGGGTGAGTGGGAGCTCGAGAATTTTTCCTGAGATGCTGACAAGGCATCTACATACCTTGGGTCCCGAGGGTGCGCAGCAGGTATAGGTGGCATGGTTGACAGGTCTCTGGTGAACAGTTCCTGTGAACGTGGATGGGCAGCCTGAAGCATATGATGGGAGAGGATCTGCAGAAGTGCCCAGCTTCCTGCACCCATGCTGTGGTTATGGTCAGTCTCCACAAAAGTAATGAAGGTGGAACTTCTAGTTCAACTGCAACTGTGCTCAGCTTCTACAGTGAAGTATGATCCAGCCTAGGCAAGCCATGGGGAAAAGCCCCATAGGAAATACATTAAAACAAATAAACACTGGGGGTGGCCCAGCCAACAGCTCACCCTTTCCCTCTGACTAATCACTGAACAATTCCCAGCACTGATTTTAGGGCCATGTAGTGTGCTAGTGCAGCGCGTGGTAAATTAATACTAGCTGTTCCTCAGAATTGCACTGATGTCTACCACGCAAGTGAATTACAATCAGGATAACTTACCTACATGTTTACTTACATGCCTTCTACAGTTCCAGCCACAAGGAAAAAAGTTGTTTCCAACAGATATCCGATTGCCCCCAGCTCAGGCAGCATGTACACACATTGCGACACCATGTTACTTTAGTTCATCACAGCTGTTGTGCAGAGCACAGGGAGAGACCAGGACCAAAAATAACTACATTACCACCATAGCTATGGATTCCTTGGTTTCACTTGGCAGCACATGCACCTTGTGAAAAACAGGTTCAATTCCTCCCACTAGGCTGCCTGACCTGATACCAGCTCTAGCACCCAGCTTTCAGAAATAGTTCTGAGTACAGCAGACTGTGGTATTGATTAAGTCAAGGACAGAAGAGCTCAAATTCATCAACTGGCTCAACACAGGGTATAGTTTTGATTTTAACATGGACTATGGTCAATGAGAAAAGAAAGCATTCTTTGTCCCAGCTCTGCCTATGCTGCAGTCAGTGGGTACCTGCGTGCAGCGCAGACTGTATACTGTATGCACAGAGCTGTGTGTATTATATACACGTAGTAATAGCTGATCCTTTCTATCAGATCTTAAAATGTTAGTTTTGGAAAACCGTTCTGCTGGAAATGGTGCTCTGGTTCCACCAGCAGTCTTATTTTGCTGAATTGATGGTTCAGATCCTGTTCTTGTGGGCAGATAAGTCTCAAACTATGAGGACAGCGAGACATGACCATATCCTGATCTTCTGTGCTCCATTTCTCAGTCTGGTCATTTCAGGCAGCCCTTCTCCACTTCTCAATATGGTTCCTAGAGTTTCCATGTCCTAACAAGCCCAAGACCAAAATTATAATCACAGGATCCAGGCAACAGATTCAGATCATCTTTCAGGTTAACGTAAATGTGGATCCATCCTCTTGGTTGCTAACTGCAGGCTACCTTACAAGCATCTTCTGTTAAAATTCATAACAGATTTATTCACTGGAGTGAGGTATTTTCCCAGTTTTGCTTCTTGCTCCGAAAAATCATGCTTTAAATGAACATTTTTTTTTTCTTCTGGCACTGTAAGACCTGTTTGACATACTGTCCTGTCAAGGAATTCTACTTTGTGTCCCTGTACTACGACTATTCATGTTATTTGTTAGCCCCAGCTTAAGCTTTGCTAAACCCTGGATTGCTTACTTGCCCAATATGGGTCTCATTTACCTTTTACAGTAACCAAAACTGAAATTATTGATTACCTGTTTCCTTCAGGACACATTGTTAAACTGTTTCACTTCCAAACCAGAGAAACTGCACACAGCAGAAAATCCCCCTGAAAATGTAAAAAGGTCAATGGTGCATTTGATGACATGAGTGCTTATGAAGCCACATAATTCATCATTTGTTACTACAGAACTTGTTCCTGGGGGGATTAACATTTGCCAATAAATATACCATATGCTGGATTCTGTATGGAGATTTTTTAAGCTACCTTACTAAGTCATTAAGGATCTCCCATGACAACTATGACTAAAAAGGGCCAAACCCACCAGGGTTCCCTAGACCAGTGAAGCATGTGGGTTAAAGGATGAAGTCATGTCTCATTCGTGTACCAATTCTTCAGTGAGACATTTACAATTAAATAGTTTGCTTGTGACTTGTCTTTTGGGAAGAACTATTACTCCTCTGTGAGGACATGGACTTAACCCTTTCCTCCCTGCAGAAGGATAGGAAGGGAGAAAGAACACCGGCAAAGGTAAAGAAGAATTTGAGCAGCAATTAGTGACCAATGTGGTTTAGATTCCAACAAGAACCATGGAAATCAAAGAAGGGTTATTAGCAGTTTCCTGTTACTATTGAATTGTAACATTTTTTTAAATCAAAAGACCAAATAAAAGGAATAAAACTAATTTTCAGAAGTTAGCCTCTCATAGGAATGGCTCGTGTGTTCCACTTTCATGCTGTCATGGTCTTTCCTTAGCAAAGTTGTGTGAAACTGCAGAGAAAATGGGCTTTCCAGCGACTGCAGCAGGAAGCTCTGTGAGACGGACACAGGCATGAGCTCACTCATGGTTCATAGCAGCCTATACCAACCAGCTGAGAAAACCTTTTTACAGATGGTGAGAAAGCATCAAATTGCTTCTTTGGATCTCAGCTACCTTCCTGACTCCCAGGCCAAAATAGTTAATATCTCTGTTGCCTCCCGTCAGCCTCTCCCGTGTTATGCTCTGCCAGTAAATGAAACAATGGCTCTTTAAAACACACAACCTGTCTTTGTGCATGTACAGACTCATGTGCTCACACAAAACCGTGCTTGGTTTTGATATAAAAACATTATATATACACACCTAACACTGCATGTGCTGAACTAAACCCTAAATCCCATCACTGGAGACAAATTCTTTGAAGAACTAAGAATGATGTGGGACAGGTCCACAGCATGTGAGAAACTCTGAGGGATCTCTGGAGATGAAAGACATTACTTAATTGTAAACACTGGGAAAATTCCCAGTATAGCTGAAAATTAATGACAAAATTCCCAAGGAACTTCATTAGAAGGAATATTTGGCTCATATGACATAGTACAGATGGCTAAATTTTATCATGATGGATACAGTGTAAATGACTAAATAAAAAAGCAAAAGAAACAATGAAATAAAAACAATAGTAGTGTATATTTTCTAAAGCGATCTTAAAATAGATCTTCAAAATAAATATAATGTTAGGCTTTTGCCTGCTTCAAAACCTTTTTGTCCTGTTTAAGTTTCTGTTTGTGCTAACAGAGAGATTTCCTGAAGCAAATCATGGTACACTAGCACACAAACTTCCAGTTCAGGTAATATTCAGATGAATGCATGTACTACCTGTAAAAATACATATGGCTTCTTTTCTTTAACCACTATGTAGAATTCATGTGCAAACTAGCAGAAACTTGGCAAATCTGAAGGGAAATAGAATAAGAGAACAGTATGTGCCTGCTTATCTGTTTAAGTTTATTCTTAAATGTAAAAAATTTTCAAGAAAGCCAAAATGAAGAAGTTAACAACCAGGTAATCCTGTTGGTCTGACCAATCCAGAAATGGAGTATTTCAGTGCTACAAAAGAAATGGTTCATAAAAGTGGCATATTGGACACTTTTTCCAAAGTAAATTTAAAACAGTTGCAATAACCAAAATGAACCAAGGCCAGAGCCATACATGAAGGCACTATTCTGAACAGAAAAAAATGAACTATTTCATTAACAGAATTTTTTTGCCTTTGTAGAAGCTGCTGTGTCTTTCTTTTTCCTCTCCTACACTTTAAATAACTCTTCACGTCACTGTGCTTGAATAGATGAAAGTTGTAGTGTACCTGGTAATTTAAAATGAGTGCTGTGTAAGCGATCCATTCCTCCTGCAATCATTGGTGGTACACAGAATAAATGATAGATTTTCCATGTGTGTTTTGGAATACAGAGTACTTGAGAGTCCACATTATTTTGACCATTACAGAATGGTTCTGCTCTGAGACACGTCAGGGAAATTACATTGAATGGGCTTTCAGTGAAAAACAGTGTCTGACAGCCCTAGTACTGGCAAATCATTAAGTTGCCAATTTTTTCTTTCCTATCAATAAGGTAAGATAGAAAGCAGAACAAAGACGTTTAGCCAGATAGGCAGTTTGCAAATCCAACTTCTTGAGAGCAGAGGATGTTGATTAGCTGTGGTAGCTGTGAGAAGCCATCTCATCCAGGTAATTATGATGCCTCTGAGATCTGCAGGTCTGTTGCCTGGAGCAGTACCATGATTTTTGGCTGCCAGATTTTTTTTCCAGCAGTCATTGCTACAGCCACTGTAGACTTCTAAATCATTATTTTGGCTGATGAAACAGGGAAGGCTTGAGTTCATCATCCACAGGCTGATCTCACTGCTCTGCAGGTGTCAGGCCCTGGCACCCAGGCAGAGACGATCTCTGCTGTATTTTCAGCCATGTTGTAACACAGGCTAATTACAAGCACTGTGGTTATAAAAGAGAATGCACTTCCCCCCCAGTATTCTGGCCACCAAAATTTACATTATTATTAAGGAGTTTTGAAACAATTAAGTATGAATGTAGACATGCCCTTTTTAATAACAAGAGGTTTCCTCTGGTTTGAAGATGAGGTCTCAGACACCCTTTTAGTTCTCTCTCAACAAGGCTGCACCCCAACAAAGCACATACGCATGTGCTTCTGCGTTGATTTGGTCAAACCGTTCATGCTTGCATAGGCATTGCATTAGCTTAGAATAAACCAAAATGATTACTAGCCAGTCTGCCTTTATTCAGGAATATTTTGTCCGCAGCCGGTACGATTACTCTTCTCCCTCTCGTCCTACACACGCCCACCCTAAGGAAAACAGAGAGAAGCAGTGAAACCTGATTATTCTGCATACCTATCACTGGTTTGGAAACTCGCATAATCTTGTGCTACCTTTACCCGGAGCACTGCTGGCCACTTTCAGCGCTGCCCTGAGATGTTACACGCTCTGTCTCCCTCTGGTGATCAACAAGGCTACACGGCAGCGAGCTCCTCCGTGCTGCCATGGTTTGTCTGTCACCCCACTCCCTCCGTCACTCGTGTTCTACCTGCAGGGTACCGTTCATTTTCCACCTAAACCCCAAATGATTATATACAAATAATGTCTGCATTCTTCCCTGCAAACCTTATTTTTTAACAGCTCCGTCCCTGCAATAATAATTCTGTCAACAGTTTGCTGAAATATGTTCATGTAATACTTTAATGCCAGAGGCTGGAGACCACGTTAAAGAGCTATGCCCTAAAACCTGGAGCACACTGCACATGAAATGGCACAAGAAAAGCATCTGGAATACAGAAATAAATTCTCTAAGGACAGTTGCTAATTCGATAATCATACTACTGACTTATGATTTTGCTGTTACTGGGTTTCAAATATAATTTCAATGCACACAGTTTGAACTGAACTTCTGAAAAGTTCGTATGTAAACTCTTTCCAAACTTATGTTGAATCAGGATCTGAATATATAATTAGTAAAATTTTGGCTCCTAAAAAGGCCTTTATGTGAAATATTTCTTAAACAGCTCCTTCGTGCCTTGCACAGCATGTGTGCACTGCTTTGAAGTTGCCATTATTCTGAACAAACAGTGTTTGACTGACCTATGTTTTGCTGCATAAATGCATATGAGAAGCACAAAATACCAGAGTAAAACCTGTTAGTTTAACAGGTAGCTGACAAGTTATATCTTATACCTATGTGACATCTTAATTTCTTCTGATAGGTATATATACTTTTACACATACATATAGAAGAATGTCACTCTCTCTCTCTCTCTCTCTCTCTCTCTTTATCTATCTGTCTAATCTATCTACCCATTCATCCATCTAGAGGACAAGGGTAGAAGTGAAAAATTGTTCTTTGTTAGAAATGGATTTCTCCTATTTATGGACCCCTGTGCTCTCTTTGCTTTCAGAATAAATTCTTTCAGTTGCAATATCTGACTTAACAGTCCAAGAGATGATGATTTCCAACAGCTTCAAAAGGTGCAGTTGCAGGAGGAGCATGAAGTGGCCTCTTGACTGCCAAGCACTTCTCTAAGAGACAGCAGTGGAGATCTCCAACTCTCTTCCCCTTAGTCTCTGCTTGATATGGCCTGGTACTTGTGTTAAAGGCTGTTCAGAACAGATAACAGACCTGTTAAACGCACCCAGATTCTGGCCTAAAAATTTTATGTTGAAGTACAAATCTATACTCTCCTTCTAGTGAAAAAGGCTGGAAGGAGATAAATAACAGCTCCCTAAAGATGCCTACTATTTTTCATGTAGGAAATTTCTTTACCCAAGGAAACCAGAAATTAAAAAAGAGGAGCATCACTATTTTTACAGTAGTGGACTTTTATAAATAAAACCTCAAAATAAATTGGAACATACATAAGCATTTGATCCCCAGATGGATATTTTGTATATTTAACACTGCCTAATGAAATACATATTTTGTGTTTGTTGTAAAAGTACAATAAAGAGCAACGGAGGAGAATGCCTGTATTTTTTTAATTGCTTCAGCATAAAAAGGATTTTCTCCCTGTTTCTTTTACTGTGGGCTCTATTGCAGCATTTGCTTAGCTTTTTTCATAGAAAGACAGCAAAATCTTTCAGTATGGATACCTACACTGGAAATTCTTTGTGATTAATCTTTGTACACAGTGTCTTTTAATGCTTTCAAGTACTCTTACCTTCAGCACCATCAGGTTTGTAAAGACAAAGCACAATTCGACTCAAAACTGGCAAAAATTATCTCCAGTGCTGACACTGGATGTCACTGAGTGGCAATTTTCCATCACAGAATTAGAGATGCTCCATGAATATGTTTGACTGTTTTCTAACTACTTCATACTATAGAGAGAAAAATAGCTTCAGAAAAGCAGCTTAGGACAGGATGCCTGGGAACATATCAGGCAGACACTTTCAAGCCAGTGAGACATCCAAGTGACTTTTAGGTGAGAACAGTCAGCACTTTGCACACAGCACTGCTTGTACTTTGTTTAAAAGCAATGCATTTAAAATTATTTCTTGCAAATGCATTCCTAGGGGATCCAGAAATTATAGGCTATAGATTTTGAAGATATTTCTTTTTCCTGTTAAGATTTTATGAAGTCAAAGTACAACTGTGAACTGTAACATCATCTGTAAGGGATGCTCTAAGTGGTATTCTCAATAAGTGTCTCAGAAAGTAATTCAGAGAAATGCAGCTGCCTCAGCCACCATTTTGGACTGTAAATCTTCACTCTTAAGATAAAGTTTATTGTCTCCACTAGGAGAACTGTCCGGCATCATGCTCCAGGAAAAAAAGGAACTTGGCTGATTTATTTGCCCAGCCCTTCCCAGGTAAATAAAGGACCTGGAGGGACACAGATGTAACCAGCATCCTATTGCATATTGCCAAGTGAGACCTTCTTGAGCAACATCAGTGAATCAGGCCCTGACACCAGCAGTAAACAGTGAGCAGGGCAGCGAGTGCTCTGCAGAACGAGGTACCCAAAAGACCTAGCAGTACCTGTAACAGATCTACCCAATAGCATCTTACAAACATTTCCCTCTGAAAAACAGGAAAATGGTCACCCAACAGCCTGTTTTACATATGTGCTCTCTCAGTGCAGCTCTTACTTTCTGCACAGGCCTTGTTCCCATTACTGGTAAAGCAGGCAGCTGTGTAGGGCACCAGCACTGCTGCCACTTTGCAGATGTCAGGGCAGTGGAAATGACAACAGCTATTGCTAAGTGAGATGTGGGACTACTTTTGGCAGCAGCTGTTGCTGAAGATGCAACTTTCCTGTCCTCTTTTCCTCCCAGAACCTGGCAGCAGCATCAGCAAGTCTGGCTCTCAAGAGCCCTTCACCAGTGCACCCTTTTCTTGCCAAGAACTCAACCCTTTATCACTGGAACGGCAAAAGTAACTTTTTACTGTGCTGCTGGGAGAAGCCACATTTATCTTGTCGGTATCTCCAGGATGCTTTTTTATGCATATATCCAGCAAGGGAAAGACTGCATCCATGTTTGAGCAAGAGGGAAGGGAACTGAAGGCTAAGTACAGGAACCAGGATCACTCCCAGGATTGCCACTCTCTCATCCCACGCTTGCTCTACTACGTTGCTTGGGCAGCAGCAGCTTCTCTTCACCAAAATGGGCACCTTTAATTGCTGCTGGAGGCTTTTTCTTTTCACTAAACCTGGACTGATCATTCACCCCCAGTGAATGATCTCTGCTCTTTCCTGTGCCAATACTGCAGGTTCAGTGAAATCTGAGGATCCTGTAAAAGAACCTTTTCTTATAGCTCAGAAACCTGGTGCCTCATGAAAACTGGCCTTCCACTGAGCAAAAGGATTTTATCTGGTTTCCTAACAGACCAGAAACATACTTTAGAAGCTACCACAATTCGGGCAGACATTTTCAAGGAAGCCTAAAGTTATGTCACCTATTTGATTCTTTAACAAGCCTGTATGTGTATATTATTTGATCAATGTTCTCAGATAATAAATGCCATATCACAGACCTCTGACAGAATTGTTGGTTGTCTTGGCAGTGCTATAAAAGCCATGAGTTGTAAAGACATCAACAGTTTTCTCTCTTAAGCTCATTCTGCCACAATTGAATCACAGACCCACTAAAAGAGAGCAGACTGAAAGGGATCTCAGGAGGTCATCCTAGTTCAACCACCTGCCCCATGGCATTTCTGACAGTTGTTGCTGGCATATAATTTCTGGAATTTCTTTCTCCCACCTGTTCTGAAAATCCTCCAATTACGACTCTGTCATATCTTCCCCCAGGCCATTGATTCCAGTGCCATCGCTAACACATAACCTCCAACCCCTTTGCTACAGTTCTAGATTCACTGCTTCTTGTTCTACCCCTAGTAGACAATGTGCAGAGCAACAAGGATGGGCATTTATTCCCATTTTCCTTTTTTTGTTGTGTACTGGAAGACAGTTGTCTTGTCTTTGTTACTTGCCTTTTTATTTTTTTTCCTCCTAAGTAACTCATTTTCAGTGTTTCCTTATGGCTTTGCACTTGTGAACTTTCACGTTTCATTGTTTAATATATTTCTAGGTTTGCTGTCCATATCCACAGCTGAGAATAAAAATGTACAGATTGTCTTCTACTGCACGTCCATACAGATATTTATTTATCTGCACGCATATGCAGACACATATGTGTATGGCTGGGCCACAGCTTTTTGCATTGCAAAAGTTGGTCCCTATGCTGCAGTTTTTCAAGGTTCTACAGATATCTGCACATGATCTACATGTAAGTTTAGATTCACGTCTATATAGGGAGGAGTGTAAACTCCTTTCAGGCCTCTTCCCTTCCAGACCCACATGATATTATTTTGTCTTTTCTTGGAGCAGTATTAATGACTGACAAAAGAGATACTTAAAAGCTAGCTCTGTGTTATAGCAGCCTCAGGATTTCTTATCAGTTTCCCAAATATACCCAGAATAATTATTTTCCTTCCTCCTGTGCACTGCTTGCCAGTAAGCATACTGGCAAAACACCTAGCAGTTAGAGCGGGAAAGGAAGTGGCTGTGCAGATGTCAAAGACAAAGAGTAACATTTTCTTCAGGAAACAGATGGCTTGAGCTATTTATAGCTGTCCATACATGTTAGACAAAAGCAGTCCATGTTACAAAATCTGGAGTATCTGGAGAACTGGTGATGCATCATTAAATGTGTGCAAGGATAGATGGCGGATGCTGTGTACGTAGTACCCCTTCTTTATTTGGAAGAGATTGTGCAGCATATTAGGAACCTACCTCATTTCTCCTGGCTGCAGTCTCTCTTACTTGGGCCAAAGTTACATAATAACTGGTCAATATAACAAAGAAAAGATGAGTACAAATAGTGGGCAGTATGTCTGGTGTATGTAAGGTGATACAGCAGTGATATTGTGCTGAGACAGAGGATGAACTAACGGTTATCTGGTACTTGTGCTTTTTGACTTGGGCAATTTATACTCAACAGAGTTCTGTGTTTGACAGTCATTTTGGTTACAGGGCATATGCTATACTTCTCATGCACGACTGTGTACTTGCAACCCCAAAATGCATTTACACACAGAGAAACAAGGTTACACAAGAGCTAATTATCTAACAGGCTATACTTGGGTACAGTTGATGTACAGTTAGAAAGACATTTCTGAACTTACAATAGGAAATGCAATATAATTTGAGAAATTATTCCTATTATGTCATTGAGAAACCATTTCATGACATACAATTAAGCCTTGCAGTTTGATGCTATAAATGCAGGGACTACATTTTTCACAGACCTTTCTGTCTAAGAAATATTTCAAGGGTACTAGGAGCTGAATCTTGGTCTACATGCAGACAGAAGTTGTCTCACCATGAGATCCATTCACTAATCCATAGCCTATGATGTCCTGACATTTTTACTTTACTTTTGACTGTGTTGCATGGCCATATTCTGACATTGCTGTAATGGTAGGTGATGAAACAAGCAACAAATCAGCTCTCAGAGAATGTTTCTGAAGCAAGTTACCATTTTGTTATAAATAAGTGGATGTTGGAGTATTTTTTTTACTGTTATGCTGTCAATTGTATTTTGTTATGCCATTGATCTTATGTCAGCTTGATGTTATGAAAAGGTTTCTGAATGACAGATACAGTGAAATGAATATTAAATCTAAACTAACTTGTCTCCTTCATCTCCTTCATCCAGTAACTATGCTGACTATAGTTATTTTATTCATTAGTGACCTAGTAAACCAATGTATTTGCCCTCTAATATGGAGACTGAAAGCCAAATAAAATATTACTAAAATGCTGCTCTACTAATGCAGGACAAAGCATAGTCCACCATCCTGCTGATGAAGTACTGTACTTGCACTTTTGATACTGCACATATCCATATGCTGCCCATCTCAAATACCTGAAACAAACAAATGAATCAGCCAACCATGAAAAAACAAGGCTCCTAGCAAATTATTTTCACTCTTCAAAAAAGGAGAGCCAGAGATTACACAGAATTTGGAATTTGCTACTGCTCTCCAACACCCTATTTATCACCTTAGGTACAGAACTACAGGACAAAGAAAGAGAGGTCTTATTCTGACATCTTTGGGGGTGAGAGAACATGAAAAACCATTCTTTGTATCTGTGGTGTCCACAGATATAGTTTTATTAGGACACATTGGCTCGCTAGCAAATGACTTCACTACCTTCTTTTGATCAGAAATTTCTGATTGGACAGGGGAGGACCTTTTCTGCCAAGGGTTGTAACGAAAAGGGGTTTGTGCTCCTATTAAAAGCTTTGCCTAACTGATATTTTCTGAAGATATTTGCTGGAAAATCCCTGATCAGCTCTTCTGCCTCTGGGAAATGCTTATGCTTTGCTGACAGAAGCCTGACTTAGACTCGTGCCAGGAGGGATCTGCCTGGAGGATTATAAACCAAACAGAAGGAGTTATGGCACCTGGATTTTATAGCTACTAAGGATACAAATATGCAGAGCACACGCTTCAGCCAGCTGAAGATCACAGAATCAGCATTTCTCTAATAGGCATGACATCAGAGTACCACGTGTAGGCTTTGGGGCCCTAGGTAGGAAAGAAACTACAAATTAGGAACAATAAAATCAGCAGTTTATACAACATGAGTTCACCTTCTCCAGAGAGAAAACCCTCCAGACACTACTTTTCATGCTTACATCAAGTTGGCCTCTCTTGCACTAGCTAGCCCTGAAACTGCTTTCTGTCCCAGTGTGCTCAGGAACTGTGCATAGCCATATGAACAGCATGTGTAGCTCTCACTTGAAACACCCAGCCCTCCTTAGCTGTATTCAATTACCCAATTATCTGGGATGGGAGTCTTCGACATAACATCAATTACCTAGTAGTTATCTTTAATCACAGACCCTGAACATCTTCTGGCATCCCAATCCTACCTCATCAAGTAACCCCTATTGCCCTATGATACCTGCATAATTTGATTCACCATGTGCTGTATAAGAATATACTCTGTAGAAATTGCTACCCTGCAGAGAGCAGGTGACTTTTAAAACCTCAGTCTCCAGAATAGGCAATTTCTTTCTTTCAGGATTTGACAATACTTACACCTTGGTCTGTTTCAAATTGTTTCACAGAAGTTCAGTTTCATCACCTGCTTCAGCTAGATACTACAGGTAGCTATGGCAGACTTTATGTATCTCCAGTCAGTCAAGATCACGCAGCAGTATTGCTGCTTCTGCCACTCACATGACCATAGTCAACACGCTTCACACTCTCAAAAATGCAATTTGCCCATCTGTTTTAAGCCCATCTACCAGACACAGGATCTCTTCTTCTTATGCTCTCTTTCAGTACTCTAGCAATTGCAGCACATGTGTCTCTTCTCACTTTACATTCAGATTTTTCATATGCACAGAGATGACAGGAGGCCCAGTTAGAGGTATTGCTGTTCCTGGCTGATGGATATTTTTGGAGATTTGGTTGTTTCTTTAAACAACACAGCTCAGGTCAGTTCAAGTGCTAGGTTTATTACTTTAGCTCAAAAATCAAAGTGTTGCCAAGTGACAGATAAGAACTGTGGAAACTCAGAATTTCATTTCTGTAAGTGCACACTTTTAGTATTTCTATTTGTGGTTTTGTTTTTGGTTTCCTGATCTCTCAATTGGCTCCATGTTACTCAGTAGTACTCTATGATTATCCAAAGCCTCTAAGCAGGGTGCCTGGGGCATTCAGCCGTCTTGGTCCATGGTGGCTGTACGGCCAAATGTGACATCACTTTTCAGAGTGACCCAAAGAAAGATATTTATCTTAGTTAATTAAAGGCATTCAAATACTAAGTAACTCTTCCAAGAGCTCTACTACCTCAACTTCCCCTGTAATAAGTAGGAAGGGACTGGTACTCCTGTAAATGAGGTATCTATAGTAAGTAGGATGAGTCACATTCAGGAAGTCCCTCTCTCTTCTCACTGACCAGAACGGAAGCCGATCAAGATGAACACAGCAAAAAATAGGCAAGAGAAACTGCACAGAAAGCAACTCCATTGTACTTAATCAAAATCCTCTTGAGTGTCCACATTATTTACTTACTAGTTCTGCAACTGCAGAAGTTTAATTTGCATAATCTCATAATTTTTTATGTCCCTGCCCACTGCAGGGAAGTTTGAACTAGATGATCTTTAAGGGTCCCTTCCAACCCAAACAACTCAATGATTCTATGATTCTCTTTGTGATAAAAAATTTCTTTGGCAAACTTTCTATGACTTCCCTGTGTTCTTTTAGAACAGTCAGTAAAATAAATCCTCATGTATTTGAATCTTTCTCATCAAACCGTAGCAGTCTTCAAGTGGAATAGATCAATATAATAAAAATAAAGCAAATAAATACATACATATTTGATATAGATAAATGTGTCAAGTAAAGTTTGCCTAGTAGTCTGCTTTTGGATGTTGTGCTGTTTGAACACATTTGCAGAATGTACTTATTTTAGCAGAAATTAAGTGAATTCAGTAATAGATTACATTTTCTCTGACAGGTTCAAAGAACACTCATTAAAAGGATCATGACAGCTTTGAGACAATATGGACTTGGTTTTAGCAGATTACTCGGTAATTTGAGCAGAGCTGAGCACATTGCCAGTGTTTGGCAAGTAAGAATAAATGGTAATTTAAAATTGCATTTATGCTTTCTTTTTATTTCTATACACTTTAAAGCTGAAAAAGGACCACTAAACATTAAAGCAATTCTTGACTCAACTGAACGACTGAACTGAAATCCTGGTACTGTTTCATTATCAAATGAACACCAAAAAGACCAATAAAACACTTAAAGCTCAAAAGTTGAAACACTGAAGCATGAGAAGTATCTGCACTCAGTGTGTCCTATTAACACTGTCTTTATTTCCTTTTTACAAAAAATAGAAATAACAACAGACAAAACATACTCAAAAAAAATCAATACTTTTGCCTTGGTCTCACTGAGAAGCTGAGTAGGCAGAGTCCTGGCTGAAACTTTGACAGTATATGCCATTGACAAAGGGACATAAAGATACATCCATGCAAGACACAAAGTAAAAAACGTGTTCTGTGGCCCAACAAACATTTTGGAGGTTGCCTGTGTCATAACAATTTTCAAATTGTTACTTTTGCTCACCCATGCCCTTACACAGCACAGCTTACAAACAAGTTACATATACATACATATCATAAAAAAGTTTTGTATATGGTCTAACTGCTACAAATTAAGGCATCCTAACAGCTGCTGTTTTGCTGGTGAGGGGTATGTCTCATATCAGTGTTTCAAAAGTATATATTTCAGGTATTTCAAACAAAGTGAGACATCATGAGATGTGGTTTAGAGGAAGAATTCCTGCAGCTCTGGCTCTTCAGTACTCTTTTGACTGTTGGATTTCTGGCTTTTCCTATTGACGTCATCATGCCTGGAGAGAAAAAGAAGAAAATTACTCATGGTAACACTAAGAATACAGACAGATTTGCCTTGCATTTGTTTACCCTGGTTTATTCCATTTGCAAGTATTGAACTCTGAAGTAAGTCTTTCTCTCTGGGCTTATTTCTCTAGACATGTACTACACAAAATACTTTTTAATACTGTGGATTCTTACTGACTTTCTTGTAGCCCCTATTCTGAAATCAAAACTGGAAACCAATGAGAAAATAAGGAGCTTTTCAAGTCACAGCATTAATTAGTATGCTGTCATAATGTTCTGGTAATAATGGACAGACTGTCCAAAAATTCCTTGTGCTTTAGGGAGAAGTACCATAGTGATAAAAACATCCACTAAGACAAACATTAGACATACCCTGTTTGTTTCTGACTCTACCTGTAAGAAAATCATCTAGTCCCCATTAATAATCAGCAGAGTGAAATAAACACTTTCAGAAGGTGATTCATTGGACTTTATGTGTCCACTTAAGTAGAAGACAGTGGCAAGGGCCATAGGAAAAATGGCAAGCAGTAATTCTCTTTCTGTCACATTGTCTTTTAACATGGTAATTTAGGTAAAAATCTCAATTCAAATTATTAAGATTTTATTTGATAAACAGATAAGGATAATTTCTCTATAGTGTGTCTTCATTTCCACATTAGGTAAACTTAAATTAAAAAAAAAAAAAAAAATCTCTCGTGTGTGAGACTCAAACTGCTAATTAAAGTAGAACAATTAAACACTAAATATTTGTAACACTCAGTTTCTTTATTTCTTTTCACATGTCCTTGTTCTGAATCCCCAGTATGTTCCCCCCCTCTCCCTCTTCCAGCTAAGGATTTTTGATTAAGTATCCAGCCCACAGCAACTTTCAAACATGTTAAAAGGCTCATTTTTAGTTATTACTGCTAAACAGTAAAACTCCTACAATACAACCATGACTAGCTGTTTTTTTGCTGCAAAGGACAGATACTAGCGGGAGGTTAAAAACCCACAGCAAAGGGCAAGAGTATGTATATAAAAAGTTTACCTTAAATTCACATATTTGTGAGCCTGATTCTTGTAAACCAGAATAGCTTTATTCCAGTCTACAATCACCACAAAGAACCAAGTATCACCAAAAGACTGATACTTAGAATGCTTAGATAACCTTGTGGTTACTTCAGGATTTAACAGAAGCTGACCTTCTCTGGGACCACAGCTGTGGTTCCTGACAAGAGGACATGAGGGATCATTTTGTTTTAAAATGCCCTTCATTCATCTAAATTACTGTTGCCACATACCCAAAGCAAGAGCAAAAGAAATAGAATTGAGCCAGGGGAGGTAAAATTTGTAGGACTGAGTTTGAGGAGGTAAAAGAGGAGCACTTAGCAGTTATGGCAAAAAACTATTTGGCACGTAACGTGCATTGTTGTTATCAACAGTATGTTTAGCTTTAACCACTGAGCTTTATTAAAGGATGCTCTCTAAGGCTAAGATTTGCATCAATTAACTACTGCATTAGCTTAGACTTGCAATGCTGAAAGACCCTGTGGGCGAGTCCCCCATGTAAAGGCTCACTAAGCACTCCAAAGACACCATTTTGCAGCTCTACAGTTGTACTGTGACCTCAGAGAGGATCATTTTTAGCTAATGCTGATGTCTCTAGGTGACAATGCTGAACAGACATGCCTTTTACAACTGTGCCTGCTGACCTGAAGGAAACGTATTACCAAAATTACTAATTACTAACCAAATTTCTAATATCTCCTAGAAATAGTAAACATCCCCTCATGCAAAAAGCACTGATGCATGATCATAACAGTTCACAACAAAGCAACTGTAAATTGTTTGGGACAAGGACTAAACTACTTTCATACTGATTTTATACTGTACTAGTTTGAATTGTAACTATTTTATTAGACATACAGATAAGCATCCTTTTTCTAGAGCATATATTTGAAGTTGTAATTTATCCAGCACTAGGTCTGGCAGTGGGATATTGGTTAGGTTAGATCCACTTGCTATTTTAGAAGCATGCCCAGTTTACTATCTGACAGAAACCTGATGGTAGATTCTGCTGATTGCCCCTGACATATGAAGTAATTTTTGCTGTTGATAGCTGCAGCTAATACAAGGTTTTGCATTGATATGGTGAGTTAGTGCTTACTTTAATGTACTGCAGATCTCAGATGATTTAAAGTGTGGGAAAGAACCGTTCATTGGCATACATGCAACATGGAAAAAACTACAAGCATTTGCTTGCAGTCATAATATGTAAGAAACTAGCCAATCCTTCCAACAGGGGAAAAAATATCCTAACCATCCTGCACATCCAAAATGTACTCTAGGGCCTGAAGAAAAATAGGGTGTATCAAACTTTAAAAAGACATTAGAAAATTTAATATAATCCTCTGCCGTTGAGCTGTGACCAATTTGAAAAAGTAAACTACAAAGCCTTGATGTACTTGGGTATTTTGAATGAAAAATTAAAACAAACAAAATAAACAGAAGCTGAAGAAAAAAGAAGCTGGAAACTGGTGGACAGGAATGTCATCTGATTGAAGTAGATTTTGTATAACGGCTTCAGAAGATGCTAATAAAATCCCCTATATAAGGGTCGAGAGTTAAAATGGGTTTGGGACTGTGTCCAGAAATATATCCCCCCAATATAACAATCTACAAAGGATTAAAACACCAAAGACTGCACTGTTTTCCAGAATTGTTCTTTTTCAGAATAGCTCTGAAATGGTAATGCACAGTCACCCCAGATCATCCAGGGAAAAATTCAGTGTCCAGGGGCTTGAAGTGCACGTGATGGTGATGTTCTTCTATTATTTAAATTTCACAGGCTACAGGGCAGCATGCAGTGGACTAATGACAGGCACCTATTTTGCCATTAAAAATCACAACCCACCCTAAAAGGCATCACAAAGGCTGGCTTAGAAGCACTGACAGCCTTCAGGCCTGCGTTCTGATTTCTGAAAAGCACAATACATCTTCCATTCTTATGTGATTTCTGGAAATCTCATGCCACAGACTCTGGCACACAATTTGCCCACTTCTGTCCTAATTTGTGGGTACAGTAACAGCCTGCTCAAGCTGTGCCCCTAGTGCATTCTGCTCCTTGTTTCCTACTCTCTGGTTTTCCGGGTGCCCAGCTTCAGGACATGGTGCCTGGATCAGCAGTGCCTGGAGAGATAGCCAGGAGTTCAAGCCCAACCTTCACCCACCCAGCAGCTCTGCAGCTGCAGCCAGACCTTCCCCATCTCTCGCTGCTTCTGGGGAAATGCCATGCTGCCAGGGGTTTCTCACACAAAGGCATTTACAAAAGGCAATACTGAATTACAACAGCTGACTACATCCAGGAGATGGCTCTCACGTAAGAACGAGATTAATGGTTTTGTATTACTCCACGGTCTGGACAAGCAGCTGGGTGTTTTGACTGGAGGCTGCCCACTGATGGTCCCTCAAACTGCTGCTGTGCAGTCAGTTTTCCACACTGGAATTTCCCTTTGTTTTCAGGAGAGAATGAAACCTCTTGGAAACCTTACAGTTCTGTTTCTGGTTTCACATACACTGTGCCAATGACTTCAGAACAAGACTCCCATTTCCATTACGGAAATTGAGTTTTTAAGTGTGGGAAGGTCCTGGCATTAGAAAAAGAAGTGAACAAAACAAAACAAAAAATTATTAGACATTTAGAAAAGAGTAACTTGAAAGTAATTCAGGCTGCCGAACTGCAGAATGACTAATATATAATTGTCCCAGAAGTATCTTCAAATGTATAATTTTGGTGTGAATAACAATCATTTCCAGGCCTCATGAAAGGATTTACATCTCAGTTTAACAGAAAAAAAGATATCATCACAAGAATTTGTGAGTGTTAAGAGTTCAATAAAAATGACAGGTAATTTTTACAAAGCATTTGCTTATAAAATAAACACACATTTTGCCAAATGTTTCTTTTTCCAACATGTCTTTATGGACCTTGAGGGACTGGTCTCTATTTGCCTGAATAGTCCTGATGGAACATGTATACATTAAGGAGTTTGAACACAGTCAAAATTATCAGACATTTAAAAAACTGATTTAACTTCAAAGTCTGAGGGAGAGTAAGAAAAATGTGTGAGAATAGGAGAGCACTAGACTTAAAGTACAGCATTCTGCCTCGTGTTCTCTGTACTCTCCCTTTCGAGATGAACTGTGGTCTTTTTGCTCTCCTCGTGAGAGGAAATTTAATTTCCATTCTCATCTGGTACTTGACTTTCATTCAACAGAGGCTGAATACTCAGCCAAAGTGCGCTATACTCCCTAGTGGATTTACGAGTATGAATACTTTCTATACTTGCTTGGAACTGAAATCCTGTAGCTAGTTCAATGGTGACATCAGCAGAAATCCGTCATAAATTTCTGCTTTTCTAGGAATTTAGATGTTCATCTGTTCATCTACTTCCCTTCTTGAGCATCAATCAATTCCAGTATTTCAGTTAAGAATAATGTTAGCAAACATACGTAATTTGAGAAAACAAAGCAGCAGAGATGCTCAATATCACCATGCATAAGCACATACCAAGCATAGTTACACAGAAGTTCTTCATTCAACGTGCTAGAGGAAAGACTGGTGTAGCTGCAGTAAGGACCCTAAGGAAGTACAACATCATATCAGTTAAAAACATGCACTGAGCTTACCACATGCATAACATGGAAGTCTAACTAAAACATGCAGTAAAATAGCCACAATAACATTTTAACAGACTATTTTTTTTAGTTAGTAAATGAGGCTGAATCTGTTACCTCTTTGAGATGTATGCTGCAGTCCTTTGGCTTGGTATGAAAATGTATCTTTTCCACAATATTGATGTTGGCAACAATTACATACAAACACAGACTTTTCACAGACAACATGCATTTTACAGTGCAAGCGTCAGTACTGTTAGAATTACCTTATCCAACTCTTCAAATTTCTTAGGGAACCATGAAAACTGCTCATGACCTTGCAATCTATCAGAACATCTCTGAAGACAGACTGTCTTTTCCTCTGTCACTACAAAATCTGAATCAGTCTTTTGAAAAAAATTGCCATTGTATTATGAAAATACTTCTATGTTAAATCGGCTGTTTGACTAGGTGGTGCATGTTTTAAAGGCTCAAATTAGTAGTTCTTACTGTGATTCTGAGTAAACTTTAATAAATGCAGTCCCACTTCAATTTAGCCTATTAGGTCTCCTTTGAATTTTTCATTTCGTTTCACAGTCTGCTATAGCACTACTGTTCTAGCAGTACCCACTAATATGGTCTGCTCACTGTTTCCCAGTTCTCTGTTTCCACTGTTTCTTTTCCATACTCATTTTGCCTCCTCTATGCCTAAGATTTTCCTGTGTTTTTCTCCCATTACCTTGTCATACTTTTTACAGTATATAATTCACCATTCCTTCTCCTCCTCTTGGCCTACTTTATGTTCTTTTTTTCATCTTGAAGTTATTCTTGCGCCTCATGTCTTTCCATCCACCCCTTCCCTCCCACCCCGTCTTTCACAGAGGATTAAATCATCTACCATTCCCTCTCACTCAACTCTTTATTGTATCTCCAGATGCTTGCACTTCGCTCTGCTCCACAAACACACTGCACTCTCAGTATTTCCTACCTCTGTCTCTTTCATTCAATACCTCTTCCTTTCTCTTGAAAGATACATTTGTTCAAAGTACTTTCTCCTTTCTTGTGAACAGGAGAGCTAGCCTCCTTAACTGGTGACACCCCTCTTTCTGTTGGGATCCTAGAAAGGGAACTCTGTTGACTGCAGAGAGGGCATGATCTGGATCCAGTACATTTTGCTACAGACCAGCCATATGCTCTGCCATGAGAAGATTCTGTGCTATGAGCACAGGGTGGGCAAAAAAAGCTGAATACTGACAGCTTCAACACCTAGGGGATGGCTGTAGCTCCCACAGAAGCAGGAAGGACCATTTCTGCTATTTTTCCTCTTTATATTCTGCCACTTATTTTTATCCTGTTGGTCTCATCAGTCATGGCTATAGGACAGGACAGGGCTGGTCTTTCAGTTATTTATTCCTCAGAAATCCCACGGACTCAAGCGTGACATTCTCATGGTATGACTTGTCACTCAGAGGAACATCAAATATCATTTCAAGGTAAATCACGACTCTGTGGAAAGCTTTCAACACAGAACATGAGAACCATGTGCACTAAGAGTACAGACTCTGTACACAAGCAATACCTGCCACTCCTTGGAAAAGCCTTCCAAAATGAAAACACGAATTAAAACAGTGGATGGGGCTTCTACAGATCAAATACAGTAAAGTATTTGCGTGCATCTTTTTGCTATAGAAAGGCAGGAAGAAGAAGCTGTCAAACTTATTCATTACTTAAAGACACAGGAGAAAATAAAGGCCCTTCCTCCTTTCAGTGCACTCACTGGCTTGTTTCTTCCTTTTGTGAGAGCTGCTGGATTTCCCTTGCTGTCTGCTGTCTTCCTTCCTAGTGAAGTAAAAGGCAGCGTTGATGCGGTTTTGATCAGGTTTGCTGTTTGACAGTTGTTGTTGTTATTTTGGTTGCCACTCAGTGTCTCCATTATGGACCGAAAGGTTCCAAAAGGCCTTTTCAGCTGGTCCCCCGCTGGCTCCCCAGAGCCGGGTGGAGCCCGCATAAGTCCTTTGCCCCGGTCTTTATCCTTTTCCTCGTTTAGTTCTGACTCTGCTAGCTCCACCTGCACCACAGGCTCCTCAAACGTGACTCGGAGTTTCAAATTTTGGGAGGTTCTGCGCTTTGAAGATGGAGACTTGAGAGCACTCTTGGGGCTGGTGGCAACCTTTTGAGCAGCGGCACTGTCTGTGCTGGACGGCGAGTTGTCTCCACAAAACTGGCTCTGATGTACAGCACCAGGCTGATACGGGGCTTCACTATCCGGATCACTGCTCTCTGAAGTAGGGGAAGGACTGTGGCCGTCCACAGACTTAGAGACCCTGATACCAAAAGGGAAGCGGCGTCCTGCTGCAGAAGTGTGTTTCTTAATCATCAGGTGCAAACTCTCTGTGCTCTCAACACTCTCCACTATGGGCTGAGGCCTTGGTTTGTCAGTTCTTTTCACAGGGGTGTTCTTGTGGTCCTCAGAATTAGCTGAGTCTGTGTCAGACTCACTGAGAGACCTCTGCATCAGTTGCCTCAGCCTGGCTAACTTCAGCTCCCTTTTCTCTGGCAAAATCTTCTTCACGTTCTTGGAGGATGCATGAGCATCCTGAAATTCCAAAGTCAGCTTTTCCTGCATGCAGACATTTTCAGAGATTTCCTTCCCCAACAACTGGCGCAAGATTTTATCTGAGTCCTCATCTTTTATCTTGGCTCGAGTGCGACTAGAAGTTCCCAAGCTGCCAAGAATCTGAATCCCATCTTGGGTGTTCAATTTACTTTTTGGTGGAGACAATTCATCTGCTTCAGATGGTTTCCATTGGGGTTTGCCAGAAGCAGGAGATGATGGCAAGCTTAAAGAAAAAAGAGGAGGAAATACCACAGCCAAATTAATGCACACAGAAAATGTGAAACTGCCATTTCCAGTGTACGTGTCTGTCTCAGCTTATTGTTACTTATCCTCTTCATTGCTACTCACATGGAATTCATTACTATGATGCCACAGTGAAGATTACACAGAGAAGCATGTAACCCTGCTTCCAGTCCTAATTAGGATTTGAGTCTCTTCACTTTCTCTTACAAAGAAAACTCCTTAAAATCAAAACTTAGAATGGTTATTTCAAAGCCAAAGATGACTTTCTGAGGAAAACTTCAGAGAAACTACTATTTCCTATTTGTGGAAGTTGACATGTTTTAAAAGGCAAAAAAACCCCACAATGCCAAATGCCTACTATCCAAGTCACACCATAATACAAAAGTAGCTTATCCTAAATACTGCAAAAGTACCAGCTCTCTGCATAGTAACGGTTTCATAAATCTAAACTTCATCTGGTATTAATAATAGCCATATAAGACCTCATAAAAAGTCAGGGCCATTTGCACTGAAAACCTTTTCAGATATAAAATACTGAAAAGCATGAGAAAGGTGACATGAATTTATTTCAATACAATTAGAATAATAAATTAAATTTAGAACTCCAAACATTATATATCGAGGAAACAGCAATCTCCAGTAAGTCTGATTTGCAAAGAACGTAAATTACAGACACCATTTCTTTCCCCATGGCATATGCCACAGCTCAAAATCCTCCACATTCTTATTTTAAACCACTTTCCCTCTAAGCAAGGGTAAGGTGACAAAATTAAGGTTTGTGTGAGGCACTGCATTAATAAATTTAATTTCTTTTTTTGCAAGCAACCTCTGCTAAGTCCATAGTTCTCACAGTGTACAAAATTCACATGCCTATACTAGCCACCTCATCTTCAATTCATTTTGCGTTTTTTCTCCTGTGGGAAACCGAAACATACACTGAAAAATATGCATGTATCTGCAATAGGCATTCCTAGTAGAAGGAATAGGTTCTCTTAGATCTGCTACTGGCTCCTTGGATGATGATAATATCCACAAGTGGGTCCTAGCTGGAAGGAAAAGTAGTAGCCAACTATGAAATAAATTTTCAGACTTGCTCATTTAACTAAAAAGATGTTACAACCTGCGCTTTACAGGAATAATGAATGATGAGAGATCTGCTCTCACCTGAACTTATCTGATACTGAAAGTAAAACAGTCCTGGTGCTCACCAGTACTCAGATGCGAGACCACTTGGAAAGACCAGTCAGCAAAAATCACAGAAACCAAATGAGCTGGAAGCCAGTGTTTGGTCCCATTGTCCCTGTTGAGCTGGCAGACAGGGAAGACAAAGACCATGATTCTAAAAAAAAAGGACAGAACAACTCTTTCCAGTGTGGTTTCCTATTTCAGCAGGATTTTGGAGTTTACAGCCTTTTCCTAGCTGAAGTTCCTTTACACAAACGTTTCTCCCATCCTAATGTCTTTGTTATCTATTTGTACTATTTGTATCTGTAACTATTTGTACTTGTCTGAAATACTGACACATGAAATTCAGGGACATGGAGCACTTGTCCAGAAAAGTGCTTGAGATTCTGTGAGAAAGGAAAAAGAGCAGTCACTGATCCTATGAGTTCATACTTCATGACCCAAAGCTCTGGACATCAATGCCTGCAGAAGCTTTTATGCTGACTTTATACTTTAACATATGTGTAGCTCCCTAACAACTCTGAAACAAGGAGGAGCGCTGTATATGTCTTCCAGAGAAGAAACTGAATTAGAAGGTAATGATAGATTGAGTCCTATTTGCATATGAATTACTTAATTCTTTTCAAAGTCTTCTTCAGATTGCTATCAGAAAGAAGTTATGTGCTTGCTTCACTTCCATGCATCACACTGGAAGTCCATGGCAGAAGTCAAAGAGATACGTTAGCAGACACCAGATCCAGTCCTCTGCCTTTACTTTCCCCCTCTTCAATGTTACTCAGTTTGTGTCTATTTCTCAACTTCTGACAGGATATGTGAACAATATATAACATTTCTGGAGTTTTGACTTTTTATACAAGCTACTGCAGGCAAAAGATTTAATGAGCGTAAGGAGTCTTATTAATCTGAAAGCAGGTTTTGTTGATAACTGAATTTTGAATTAGTGCTGGCAGTAATGTACAGTGGACCACAAGATAACTGAATTTTGAATTAGTGCTGGCAGTAATGTACAGTGGACCACAACAAGGTCAAACTTTACAACTTTCCTAGGGGTTTAGAGGATCCTCTGCTATTCATATAATACAAAATATATTCTATTCCACTGTAAATCTGATTTGCACTCTGTTGGGAAACAGGGACTATTAATTTCATACTCAAAATTTCCAATATTTATACAACATTACACACTGTCAATTCTAAAGTTCAGCGGTGGTAAAAAACCACATTTACTTTACAAAACACATCTACTATTTAGACAGGTTACAGCTTCTCCTGATAACCAATGTACCACGAAACTGTGCAAATCCAGGCTACAGCACAAATCCAGTCACCTTACCCTGGGGACGTGGGCAGTGACTTGCCCTCTGACCGCTGGGCTTCTAAAAGCTGCTGGAGTTGGTTCTGTAACGTCACACGTTCCACTGTCTGCCTGCAAGAAAATGTAAGACTGTTTACCTTTAATTGTAGAACTGTCAGCATTAGTAAGCTACATGATAAGTGATACTACCTATTCAACTTTGTATTCAAAGAAGAAGTCCTCTTCACCTATACTTTACATACTAAATAAAAGAGAAATTATAAATAATAACATAAACAGAGAGTTTGTACTTGTCTCTGAATCCCTGTGGACATTTTGTGATCTCTGTACAAGACCAACTGAAAGATGCTTACTTGTCAGAGATTATTTATTTTACTTCATATAAGGACAAGTGTGGGATCATAAGCAGCCATTAATTGGAACTGAGCGACACACAGAAAATAACAGTCCAGAAACAAGATACGGCAGAGCAAACTTAGGGCCTCTTGGTTCTTACTTTTTTGTGCAAAGAAAGAGGAAAGGGCCAGATTCAGAAGTCACTTCCTACATTTGGTGGATGGCTTTTACTCAGCTAAATGATAATTCAGACAACTGCGCTCTTCTTTTCTATCTGCAGATGAACTCAAAGAGGAGCCTTTGCCCACTGGGAAGGGCTGGTCCAATCTTCTTCAGCTGCAGGATGGAGATAAGCATAACCTCTGTGTATTCAGGGGAGTAGGAAAAAACACATCTGCTTGCTGCCCAACCTTACCAAAGGTCCTACCTGTGCTCTGCACCCACCTTATACTCTAGTGCTCTACCTACTGCAGTCTATCACTTTCAGTGTGGTCTTGTGATCTACACTGCTTTGTAAATAACTTTAGAGACCAATGTGTAAAAAATTGTAATAGTAGATTAGTAATATCAAAGTGACATCCATACTACAAACTCCATTCACCCTAGAACTATAATCACAATCTCTGATGTCCTGTCACATACTTATTTCCATAAGAAGGACTCAGTCAAAAAAGTTAACCTGCAAATCTTCAAGCAGTTCTATGAAAATGAAGGAATAGATCAGTTTGCCACAAAAAGTTCTCTCTCTCCCTGCTCCCATCCAATTCAGACATTCCATTATAATATCAAAACACCCCTTTAGCTTGTCCACCACCAACATTCAATCCTGTTTAGTGACCTGTTCCAGTGCCTCTAAACACTGCACAGACAGAATTATTGGGAAACCACTAGAAAACAAGAGACTTACAGCATTTTGTTACTGTACATATGCTATCTTTCACCCGGAATACAATTGGTACGTTTGGTTTTATTCCCTGGTTCTGATCAAATGACCACGTGAAAATGACTTTTTATCTGCTTCTCCCAGGCTCTGTTTCTGTTGCTGTAGAAGTAATATGTTTTTAGTACTTTAATTCTTGTTGGATCTGCAGAACTAATACAGTTCTCCACCAGTGAGCTGGACTCTTTCCTAGCTTACATGCCATCAGCAGAAGAGTTAGCCGAGTTCCAATTGCAGTCTTTAAAACTGGCAATGTCAAAGCCAGAAAGAATCCAGATGACTTTTTAGACTAGGGGGTGTACTTGCAGAGTTGGCAGAAAACAAACGTTTTACTCTTAACGTATCAGAATGCATCTGAAAAGTGCCACAGAAATAAAGGTGGGATCTTGACATACAGCCTTGCCATCACATTTTACAATACAACCATGCTTTATGTAGATCCTTTCTTCCTTTAATTTTCCATCTTCCTTCCTCTTGCCTACACTCTTCCTTAGACTATTTTAAAATTACTCCTACCATCTGTCAACATTGGCTTACATTGAAAGTCCCCAGATACTGTCTTTTAAGAGCCAGGGAAATTTTCATTTGAGATTAGATTGTGATGCAATTTATCTGTTTTATTTGCCTTTTATGCTTCCTTCAACTTCTATTTCTAAATATCTAAATAACGTAGCTAACAGCTTCTTATGCTTTTAGTTTTAATGGAAATCTCTGACACCTCTTATGCTGAGTTAATGTTCTCATTCCACTTAAACATTTTATTGTGCTAAAAGAATTAAAGTTTCCTCAATTTTAACAGTTTAACCAGTTAGTAAATAGCTCACAGAAACACACATATCTTGCCAGCACTACCCCTAAAGATATAATATACACATATATACTAAGATAACATCGAAAACAAAGGATCACAAGTTCTTGGAATAGCAATATTGCTAAGTATTAAAACCAGACTGATTTAGAAGACAAGATCACTGTAGCTTGAGTGGTAAGAGGGACCACTTACTTTATATTTAATGCCTAAATTCTGAGGCTCTTAGCTTAGACAATGTTCCCAGTAAGTAATATGTACGGACCCTTCTGTGTCTGCTTAGACAATTGTGGACCTCAGCTACCTCCTAATGAAATCAGGGAGCTCAGTAACTGAACAGGGAACAGGCTGAGGCACTGGGCTCTACTGAAGTGTCTTTCACAGTATGTTGCCTCCTCTGTTTTGTTTCAAATAAAACAAGAATGGCCACTCTACAAAGTAGAAAATAAAACAGCTTAACTAAGTAAAAAAAAAGATGAACAATGTAAAGTTATACTGGGTTTCTTACTATACGTCTATATAACACTTAATAACACACACCAAAAAAAAACCCCAAATCAGCAAGTTGCACACACCTTACTATACCACTACAATAATTTTTTATTCAGCTATTTTTACAACTATTCCTATGAAGTTTCAGGAAAATCATGGATTTTGTTTATAGAACACAGAAAAGCAGTGGCAACAGAAGCTATTAAACCACTTTCTCATCTTCATCTTTTGACCTATGGTTTGCTTTGATCTTTGCCTTGCCAGAGATTTTGGCTTGATAGTGTATTAAAAGGATCAATAAGTGTCTCATTCACTAATTGCTTTGCACATCCAGGTCCATAAATGTAGTGCAACCCTTTGGATATGCAGGTAGAACGTTCTGTCATCAAGCAGCATTGTAAAGAAGTCTAGGGAAGCATTAGTCTTATGTCATTTGTTCTGACTTGGTGTCTTGAGGCCAGTAAAGCCTAAACAATACAAGTCATTACTGCTAATGTCATTGGTGCTAGAAACCATATATTTGTGCAGGTAGGAATTTTCTACACTGGCAACTAAGTTTTTTTCAGGCAGATAAAATCATTGAGGGAATAACTATGAATGTAAGACCTATGGAGACCTCAGGAAGTAAAATGAAAGCCAGTATTTTGTATAGACTCTGTGAGAAACTTTTGTGACTGTCCTAAGCATCTTGTTTAGTTCAGAAAGTCCTACCGGCTTGACAAAACTTCTATAATTAGCAAGAGATGCAAACCAAAGCTTTTATTTTGAAGCCAGTAACAGCCGCTTTTGTGGGCCACTTTCCTTTTTTACCTATGGAAAGAATTGCTTGGTTCCTTCCCTCTTTTTGGGAAAAGTCTCAGTTAATCCTCTTGTGAAGATTTGATGGAACATTTCTAGTTACCACTCATTTCCTTCTTTCAAATATAGTGGCTTTTCTCTCTGAATGGAGATTTAGACCCAACTCAAAAGGTTTTGCTATACTCCTCTGTACTTGGCATCTGAGTGGCTTTGGATCAAAGAACTGGAAGGTGTGAAGACTCTGGCAAAATATGATTTTATTGTTTTGGTTTTGTGCCTTCTTTTCAGGAATGGCTCCAAAGAGTGTGATGGATTGGGATAACTTCTCTCTAGAACAGCTGTGTTGCCCTGATGACTGGAAGAGATCATAAAAATAGAATGAAAGATGGTAGTTCCTTCTTTGGTTTAGAACCTTTGAAGATACGTCTTGCTAGGTGCTGGTCTAAGACAGTTTCTGCACTGCTGTTCTTGCACGATATCAATCATTCCAGTCTCCCTGTGGTTGGGGACATACAGTGTTATCAGAGAGAGGCTCTTATCCCTGGCTAATAATGCACCCAGAATAAAAGAAGATCTCATTATCAGCTCATGTTTACAGCAGTTGAGGGAAGGCTGAGAAGAACATAAGGGCTTTCTATGTTGATATTGACCATTCAAGTAATCTGTCATGATACAATCATAACTCCTCTGTCTTTAGAACAACATCCATTAAGACCAGAAGAAGTAGGTGGAGAAAATACAGGAAAGCCAGCTCAACCGCCCAAGTTGGAGCTATTCCTACGTAACAGCGGCTTGAAGTGACTCAGACTGTAAACTGGACATCCATCTGTTGCCACCTGATGCTTTCTGGATCTTCAGAGGTGCTGTAGACAATGAATTCTCCTTCTATGCCAGAGGTAAGGCCCCTTGAGAAACTGCCCCAAGCACGTACTTCTTATCATTCTTGGATTTTTATGCAGGATGGGGCTGCAAAACAGGTCAAGAGTCTTCTTCCATCATCCCCTCTGGCTCCTGAGCATGGGCCTCTGAACATGGTCCATTGCTTCTATCAGAGCCACTCACAGCCTGAGGCTTGCAGACCAAATAGCCATGCAGAAGCTGTTCTTTCAAGAGGAAAATAGAATATTTCACTGCCTCGGTAAACTGCAACATGGTTGCACAGGAGACTGACATCTCTTTGTAGAAGGGGAAGAAAAGGCTGCTGCTGCACTTACTGGAGCTAAATCTGAAGTCTGAAAAAATAGGCTGCTGAAGGGAAGCAGATTTAACTCCAGCTGAGACAAGCAAAGGAACGCATCAGGAGCCAGATAAGAATGATTTAAATGACTTCCTATGCATGCAGTCTGTGAGATGACAGGGGGGTAGACTTGGAACAGTGTTAATGCTTTTGTCAGGAAAGTCAGAACTAGAATATTTCTGTGGAGGTAAACAGCCTGCACACTGACATAACAAGTCTTTCTTTTCCATATGAGAAGTTAACACTTCTATCAAGGACTGGGTGAGCACTGAAGAGATGATGGGTGTGGGCTTTTTCTGCTGAGTTATGGGGAAAATAAATTTCATAATATATTGAGATGAGTCAGCTGCCAATGCAGGCTACTCAGGAAATACCCTATGTTCTGGTTTTTTCCTTTATAACAGCTGATTTGTAGATTTTAGTATTTCTCAGCAAATGAACCAGCTACAAAACACCTGGTACTTTGAAATGTCCAGTGAACAGTGTTAGACTGTAAAAATGAAAACAGTGAAAATTATAATAATTCTTAATTCACTGTTTGTGTTTATGAGAGCATAAAGGTAAAAGAAGAATAAAGACATCACAAAAAAAATATGCCCTTATAATATAAAACTTAGAGGTACAAACATAAAAATAAGCATACTTCAAATGCAGGAAGGTATTCTGTGACGACAGAGAGAACTGCTACTACACTCTCCTTTTGCTGTGAAAACAGTACAAAGAGATACCTGGTACCAAAAGGGTAAATTAACAATACAGATAATTTTTACACTTATTTGGAAGACATGCAGTTTGAAACTAAAAACTTATCACTGTAATGGGTTGGCTTCAGCTGGCACCCAAGCACCCACACAGCTGGTCTCTCACTGCCCCTATTCCTCAGTAGGATGGGGGCAGAAAATAGGAAGAAGAGAGGCAAAAAAGCTCATTGGTCAAGATAAAGACAGGGAGATCACTTACCAATTACTGTCATGGGCAAAAGAGACTCAACTTGGGGAATTTAACTTAATTCATTGCCAATTAGCATAAATATTTCATTATTGTTTCAGTTATTGGGAAACAAAAAAGGACAGACATTTAAAATTCCCCTTTTCCAGGCTGAACTTCACTCCCAGGTTCATCTGCACTCCAAGCCCCTCTTCTCCCCTTTTCTCAGGCTTCACTCCAGACACCTCTCTTCCCCTCCTGTCATTGCTGCAGGTTACTCTCAATCTTTTCAGCAAGGCAACGAGCAGCACAGGTCAGGGTTTGTGCGTAGCAGTTTCTCTCTGCTGCTCCTTCCTTCTCACTTTTTCCTGTGCTCTAGAGTGGGTCCTTTACAGGTTACAGTCCATTCAGGGAAGCACCAGCTCTGCTGTGGGCTTATCCAAGGGCTGCAGTCCTTTCAAGGGGTATACGTGTTCCAGGATGGGTACTCCATGGGCCACAGTTTCTTTGGGGATGTGCCTCCTCCACCATGGTGCACCTCCTGCTCCTCTGACCTTGCTGCTCCCTCTCTTTGTCACTCTTCCCTTCTCTGGTCTGGCATTTTCTGCCCTTTCTCAAATATGTTTCACAGAGGTGCCACCAACTTGGTTGATGGGCTTCGCTGTGTCCTGCAGGGGGTCTGTTGCTGGATAGGTGGAACTAGTTGTGTCCAGCAAAGAGCAGCCCTTCCCCTGTTCTTGTAATTTATTCCCAGTACAATTACCCACATGCTGTTTGTGTAAAATGATATGGTCTCCTCTAAACATGGGATTGTCAGAAGCCATTTTCATGGCTTGTGGTAGATGACAAGCTCTTGATCATGTATGTAAGAAGCAACAACATTAGGTCAGTGCTGATGGTTTCTAAGAGTCTTATCTTATGAGCCTATTGACATGCTAAGTCACAGTAACTGCACCTATAATAAAAACAAGCAATTGCTTAAATTCATGTTTCAAAATAATAAGCTCTTTACAGAAGGTTTATTAAAAACCATACTAAAATATTAAAACAAGCTCCTATGAAGAAAAAACAGAACATAAGATATTTCCTGAGTAGCCATTGTGGGCTTTGGTGACCTTCCAAGTCCAAAAAACCCCCTCCAACTACTATTTCCATTATTCTTCCCAACATCAACACCCAGCACAGGGAAGAGCCACTCACTGTATATAAAAGCATGCTGTGTGAACAGAAATTATGATCAGCAATGATCCCAAGGTATACAAAGGGAAAAGGGACTGGATCATTTCATACATACCCTTTTCCACTCCCACTCCTTAATCTATGTTCACAGTAAACTGCCACAAAGAGAACAGCTGAAAAACTGAGCTGCTAAAGGTGCAGGGGCAAATGCTTAAGAGCAGGAAAGAGTGGAGAAATAAGGTAGAAATACAACTTCAAAATATCATATATAAGAAGTAGAAAACAGACACTGCTAATAAACTGAAGACAAAGTAGGCTAATGTTTTAAGAATGATCCTTCTGCTAACCATGAAACTTACTCCTTCAGCTGCTTCGTTAGCTTGACAACCTGTGAGGCCAATGACATGCATGTCTCCACAACTACTAAGTAGCGGGAACACATGGTGTGCCCGTGTCGCTCAGCACTTTGTGAGGGTTTCTCTCCCACGTGGTTTTGCATGGTGACATTTGCTCCATATTCAACCAATGTCTGTAAAAACACAAAAGGAAACATTGACACCTGTAAGTGTAGGTTTCTGTTGTGACTTCTGGTCAACCACAAGAACAGCTGGATGCAAAGCTCTCCTGAGTAAAATACTTGAAAATGTTGGTCAAAGCCAATCATTTTTAAGTCAGTCACTGACAAGTCTGTATGCAGCCTGAACTCAAAACTCATACCACTAAAATCTATCACTCAGGTGCAAGGATAACACAGAAGATTGAGCTGTGGTTCAGAAGAACTATAAAAACACTATATTCTTCCTTCCTCTTCCCTTGCAGTTCTACTCAATTAATGTGTTTTCTGTTCATTTGTTTGTACAGAATAGCACGACTGTTAGCATTCATACACTGACTGGAACCACCAAATGAAAACAGCGGACTTACATTTAGGCACCTATTGATTCTCTCCTGAGCCACAGTAATAAACTTTTTCAGATGTGCCTGTCTATGCATTACAGAACACTGTGCTAACTTTGCACATGGTAGACCTAGAAAAGAAGACAGAGGCAAGTGCAATTCAAAGGACAGCTGTGCTAGATAACATCAGGGTCCAGGGCAGCATGAACACATTGCTAGCCAGTTCATAGAGGGTGGTGATGAGCTGTAATGACTGACCAGGTCTGGTATTTGCTGTTCATGGGATCTCCACACTGCAAGGCATTGCAACACACCCTTAGAATCTCATTTTAGGAATGCCTTTGCTACAAAATTTGCTGACTCCTTTTGTGGTTTAGCTCTCAATTTCCTACTACAGCAGAAGCCCTGAGTTTAAAACACTCAACGCAGCAGTCTCAATGTCCTGATTCCTTAGCCAAGTGATGTTTGGATATGAAAGGTATGGCAGATACTTTCCAACAACCCCTTTAGGTCAGACAGGCACAAATTTCTTTTTGCAGACAGAAATTTGTACAATCTTCTTGGGGTTTTTATTTTGTTGTTTTTTTTTTTTTTAATGCTGAAAGAAGTCTCATTGTTTTGCAATTGCTCGGTTACTCCCTACTTTCTTTTAAAGAGATACTCAAATATGTGACAGTTTTTAGTCTTTAAGAAAAATAACAGCTTATACTCTGATGTATACCCCTGTGTTACTCACAGTACCAGTGGAGAACTCTAGCTTGTGGCTGGAGAATTGTCCAGGTTGTGAGCATAGCATCTGAGTTACCTCTGGGACTTGAATCCAGAGCATTGTAAGGGCAAAAGAAGTTCTGTCAGGCTGATCTCAAGACATCCAATAACTGAAGCAAGAACCGAGACCAATCTTTCACTCTTTCTGATATGTTTGTGATAATCAGCATTATACAGTATTCACTTACTGAAGAGCCTAGAATAGGACCTAAATGTTCTCAGCAATGTTCAGAGACACATGGCTCATAGCACTTTGGATAAAACTCTGAATAAAATCATGATTCATTCAAAAACTACAGCAACATTAACATTACATGTACATATGCAAAAGAGGAATTGTGTGGCTGAGCTCTTGGTTGACTTATCCAAGCAGAGCTGGTAAGCCACGAAGGATTGGAGTGGCCTTGTTGACTCAAAACAGCAGGCAGAGACACCTCTACACCTGCTGACAGGAGGGAGGAGTGGTGGTCTCTCTGGTCTGCTAAATCAATACAGAAGGAAAACTTATGAACAGTCTCGCACTGCATCTCATGTCAATAAATTTGGTTTAATTTGCCAATAAAGAAAACAAAGGAGCTAGAATTATGACCCTGCAGAAAGCAATCTTACAGTTTGGAACATGATAGGAGTGTCACTTGCTCGTAAACACAGTGAATGAGAGGGCCAAGGAATCACTGACAGCCTGTGACCCTCCATCTTTTATACTGCTCCTTATATTCTCTCTGCCTCCTTTATTGCTTCTTTCTTTTTACCAGATCATTCACTGTACATTGTTTTAAATTAGACTATAAGCTCACTGGGCAGAGGGCTTATTTTGCTTCACAGCACAACAAAACAACTACACATAAGACTGCAGGGTGTTAATGAAGTGACATTACTAACATTGTGTGTTTTTGTTGTCATTAGATATTTTCATGATTTTTCATGGCTTCACTTCAACACAAAACATTTGTTGATTTGTATATTTATCTACAATAAAATAGTGTTGAGAATTGTAAGCCATTTATTAAGGTTCATTCTTTATGGGGGAAGCAGGGCTATTCTCTTTTTGGTTTAGTTTTATCCATGAAAACAGCCTGCAGATGTCACCACTGTTCAAAATCATCTACTCTCATTTCTCCTTCAAATGCATTGTACACCTTGATGAGGCATCATTGAGTTAGTAACCCTAAGTGCACACCCTACTACAAAGATGCTCCCCACTAGTAAACCATAAACATTTCTTCCCACTTTTTTTCCAACTGATCATAGCAATTATTTACAATACAATAATACAACCACTAGATTAACACAGATGTGGTGATTTGTTTATTTTATTCTCATAAGAGTTTGTACAAGGTCCATTCCTGATATCTTTAAAAGACAGACACGTCCCATCAATGACAAAATGCAGAGATGGTTATGTCTTCCAAATCTATTTCACTGTGTTCCTTTCAACTCTATTCATTCAGCTCAACTGTCACCTGTTTTTCTTTCTTTATTGTGTGAGACTCTCAAACTGACTTTTATGGAGTTACATCTTCCCTGTGTCCAGATCTATAAATAGACTCCTATAATAATAATAATAATAAGCTATGCATCTGTAGCTTCAACATAACAGTGTGCACAAATATATTTAGCTCTCTGAAGAGGTTAGCTAATGAGAATTGACTAGCTGTATTTCTTCTAGGGTTCAACTAATACAAATCTTCTGTATTTGCAGAGGCCTAAGAGATGCTGTGGATCAGTTCACATGTGATAATAGGATTAACATGTTTACTGATATATATCTGAGTCCTTAGACTCTGAGAATTACTACTCCTTCTTAGAGATATTTTCCTCCCATACTTGACCTGATCAGTTTGATTTCTATTTCCTGCCTTTCTGCCATGTGGTTAATTATTCTTTATCTATTCTTCTCCAGTGATTAATTTGTTTCTCAGATACCTTTCTGCCACTTCCTGTAATAATTTTATCATTATTTCTTCTCCAAAAAGCTTTCTCTCAAAGTGCTGACAACACCAAATACTGAAATGTAGTCCTGTGACTAATGGTTCTAGTAACTTTGATGGACAGAGGGTACATCTGCAATTCAACGCAAAGTTGAGATGCTTCACCTAGCCATCCAGTTCAACCCTACAGTTTTTTGGTATGTCTTCATTGAACATTGGTACTGTACAGAGGTATCCAAACTGGCTTATTCAGATCTGGCTCCCAAAATACTGCAGCTGTGCAAGCCTTCTCAGCAGGACAAATTACCCTTTTCAGCAGTAAAACTACAACAGAACTGTATTGCTTTCAGGGGCGAAGCTGTTTCACTAAGAATTAGTTAGAAATCACCATCATACCACATTGTTTAGTATAGATACATTCAAAGATTACAAGTCTGGAAAGGATGGTTTACTCAAGGTGGAAATCCTTCAACATAGAACAAACTTAACTGTTAGACTTCCCCTAAGCTGGAGAACTACAACTATTCACTGGAAAAAGAAACAGAAGGAAAGTATCAGAACAGTGGAGTAAGCATATCTACACTGGCTGCGCTTTTGTAACATAAAAACATATGCATTAGCTGCTTATGTATAAACAATATAATCATGCTTTCTTCTTGCAATACAACAGTTACTTCAGGCTAACAATAGCATAGCAGAATAGAATCCAAAAACCCAGAGTCTTTTGGTATTTCATTCTGAGTCCTATAGGTTTAAAGTTCCTCCTTCTAGTATATTTTAATGTATCAATAATTATTCCCACTTGTAAGATCTCCTATAATCTTTTTAATGGTTGTTGTCATTCAAGTTTGATGTAAAGAGGTTTCTGATATATCTGATACATCACTCTACCTGTATGCATCCTAGATAGCCATGTTGAGCAGCTATGTGAACAGCAGTATTTCCATCTTGATCAACTTCATCCAGTGAAATCCCTTGTTCTTGCATAAACTGAAGAAGCCACAGAAGGATTTTCTCCTAGGAGGAGAGGGAAAGAGATGTCACAAAAGATAACGAAGTAATGAAAAGCTAAATATACTAGAGGAATACTGGTACTGTCATCTGTTACTAATACTGTCTAATAATTCCTTGTTTTCAGTCTCTCTTAACTTTGTAGGACTTAGTGTATCACGGGTCTGCCTGCCTCTGGTGTTTTTGTTGGGTTTTTTTTTCCCCAGGGAAGTAAGACGAAACACTGTTTTATAAAAAGACAATAGGAAAAATATAAGTACTGTAAGACATTATGAGAAATTGTACATTAAAAAGCATGCATGCCTGTATGTTGGAGAGGAGACCTGAGGCAGAACAGCCTGTGTGTCAATCTGAAAAACATCTTGTGAAATTTGGTGAAACTTCACAAGCCTCTTTGCAAAATTAAAACAGGAGTATGTGCAGATCACAGACCTGAGCAATTAGATTCTTCCAATCTATCATCATGCCCCAGCTCTGGGCTGTTGTGCAAGAGGAGAAGCAACACAACTAAAACCAGGAAATTTCTCTATCCTGAGCTCTCAGTGTATTGACTAATGGACCACTTATATGTGCCTGCATGTTGGGAAAGATGGGGAGACTTGGACTGAGAAACCTGAAAGTGGAAGTCTGGAAGCCAAAACTGAGGTACTAACTTAATTCTTTTTAACATCGCTTTTTGTGTGTGTGTGGAGGTGTAATACACATTTATATGTGTACTCTTTTCTAATAATGGAGTTTATATACGTGCACTAAGCTTAATTTATTTCTTATTTTCCCCAGCAGGTTTATTTGGAAATATCTTCTTCACTCTAGGAACCTTCCATGCCTCTCCAGGTTAAATTTCATTGTGCCCTGCTGAATGTGATACATATTGAAAATCTAGAACAAATTTATAGATTACATAAAAAAGTGAGGTCCATTAAAGCATAGCTGCCTACAGCTGTACTCCCAGTATTTGCACCTGAATAGCTGCAAAGAATAAATTACTTTCTAGCTTAAAACTTTTTTATTTAAACATTTATTTTCTATTATCTTCCATTGATATCTATTGTGCATTATACTGGATAGGAGCTCTAGTTCAAAAGGGCTTTGTAGATTCTAGTGCTGGTGAGGCAAACACCAATGCACAGACTTAACCTGCAGCTCTTTGGTAGCTTCAGTGATACGTAAGTACATAATCACCCACTGACACATGGGTCTGTAAGAGTTAAGTGTACTTAAATAAAACAGTACTGAAAGCACGTCTAGGACTCCGAGCAGTAATCAAGTAGGAAAAAGAAAGAATAAGAATGAGGAAGGGAAACTAGCTAGGAACCTTGGGTATAAACCTCTTTCTATGTATAAAAGTACCATGGAAATTTTAGTGTCAAGGAAAAGAGATGGATCCTCAGACTATTTTAGGTCTCCTCCAAACAATTCTGCCCATTCAAGCACCTGGATCTCCGCTCACTACTTCAGAGGCCTAGTCTGTCTGGAACTTACCTTCTTCATATTTCCACTTAACAGCAGTTTTGTTTTTATTACAGGGTGAAGGGATAGGTATTTTTACTTCTCCTTGGCTGAATGCCCAATACAGCTGACAGCCAGCATGGAGAGATGACTTCAGATCACATACCCCTTTTAAAATACTTTTGAGCAGTTTCTCAAGATGCCTGTGGTGTTGGCCAGCATTGAAGAAGAATTACGCTACTCCTATGAATTGCCCTATGTTTTAATAATTAAAAGAAAAATATTTTAGCAAAGCTCCTTTGCAGAGTTTGAAGACAACTATAGCTTTGACGTTATATATTTCTTTGGAACATAATAGGCACCAGAATGTTAAGCATGTTCTGTAATTTTATGATCACAATCAGCAAGGAGCAAATGATGCTTTCTAGTGATTTATCTTATCATCACAGAAATCAAGTGACTGGATGGATAAATGCAATCATCCCTACTTAGGACTGTCTATGCATCAACTGATCACAGGCACAAAGTCAGAGGCCTACTCAAACAGTTTGTGTTTCTCTCAAATGACTGTTTTTTAACAAATGTACCCTTGACAAAAAAAAAGAAGGAAACAACTATTTTCTTCACTTACATCTAGGGAAAATGAAAGCATCATATATCAAAATATATCATGTATCACTTTAGTAACACATTATGTATTTGGAAGAAAAGTATTCTTAAGAGTAGGTTTATAGTCATCGACTCAATTTATTCAGACAAAATGAAGGATAATAAGAAAATTAATGAGATTAAGATAATGGAAAATAGTCACATATTTGTTGTGCAACAGGCACTGACAAATTATTCAGTATATCTGATAATTTTAAGACCTACAATGGTCTTATGTTGTAGCAGTGGTTGACATCCCTCTGGCATATTCTAGACCTATAATAATTCAAACCTTCCTAAAAAAAGATTCTGGGAAAATGTCACAATACATAGTTTCTGTTTTGGGACAGGCTGCAGACTTTGGGTCTATCAGCCGGCTTTTGGAACAGAAGGAACAACTAACAAAGACCATTTAAATCATTAAATGCACTACAAATGGAAGGATTAGCGTGGTGAAGAGTACCAATTCTACAGCTAATCCTAGCCCCATCACTCAATTTTAATTAAATAAGCTGCCCTTCCCAGCATCTCTTCACAGTAGAGGAGTAGGAGCGAGTGAAAACAACACATTATCTTTGCAAAAATGACATTAGACAGGAAGGCAAACATCCTGAGGTGCAAAAAAGGTGTGTTGTTAGGCATTTGCGTATCTGAATGTCACACAGTCCACCTCACTACACTGTCCGTCACTACACCATCGACAACTAGTGCACAGAACCCCTTCTAGGTCTTCAGTCATGCTGTAGCTCTGGTTTCCTGAAGTCCCTCTAGACTCTCTGGAGCTCAGAGGCAACAAACCCTTAGCATTCCCCACCCTCTGCCTCTTACTTGTGCAGTCCATGCTACCACAGCATCCCTGTTGGAAGGAAATTACAGCCCTGTGAAGCTCTTAGTCAGGACCTAATATATGCATGCGCCTAGGACTGCACCAGCATCCCTTCCTGTCACATGGTGACTGTGCCAGACACAGCTGGTACACAGTCTGCCATGTATCCATCACTTATGCTTGGCATGGAGGGGCCTGCCAAAAACCATGGTTGCTTCTTGCATAATCCCATGCTTAAAGAAGCCCTTGCTAGCAGGTATGCTGAGCAGGCTACAGGCTGACTTCTCCTCTTCCATCAGATGAACTTATGTGGTTCCTCTCTCACTGGAAAAATACAGTATTTTGGAGATGTCTTTGGAGTCAGGCCATGACTGTGGTTTGATGATCTTTAACATAGGAGCTTTGCTATGAACTCCCTTTTGCTGCCTATTCTAAATGATACTTATTGAAGAAAAATATGGTGTGCATATCTAATGCCTGGGGAAACAATGGATGGGCTGGCTCTTTTAGAAAATGATTCAATAACAGGTCTTCCTTGTAAAAATATTACTCTTGTAATTCTGCCAAGACGAGTGTTTACATGGATTATCTCATGTGTACGTAATGGTAAAATAAATTAAAGCTTCGAGGATAGTGCCAACTACACATTTGAATTTCTCAGTTTTTTTCTTAACACAGTTGGGTAAGATAGTCTGGCATCCCTTCAGCCTCAACATTCCTTCATGTTTGCAAGATGTTTATGGATTATAAAAAAAAAGATAATTGACATTACATGTGAACTTTCTTTGGCATTCAGCTAACTAAAAAAATTTGGCAGCAATTTATATATTACCTTTTTAAATTTCATGGGTGGCTGATTGTAGCTGGTGTTTCTTAACTGGTAGAGCTTCTGTCCTGCTCTGAAAAGAATCTAGATAAAGTATGCCAGATCTGTTTCTGGCACCACAGCTCACTGAAAAACACCAAAGCTTCACTGGATTTAGTTTGTATATATATCTGTAGAGACGAGGACAAAATCAGGCTAATCAATTGAAAATATGAATGTAAGTTCATATGAGACATTCTCTTCCAAACTTTTCTTGCCAGTAGCAAACACGCCTTTCTCAAATCCAGTTCTGATCTGGCTCCTAGCCTCCCTATATTCAGTGACAGGTTTACAGGCCAAACTTGCTATGGAAAGCAAGACACAATCAATCAGTATATCCAGCAGGGTCCTAAGCTGCACCAGTAACATCTGTGTAGTAGGTCAATGGAGAAAAGGCAAAGGTCTTTGCACAGCATGAAAACAAGGGTGTTTCTGTGCCTATGGAAACAGTAGGAAAAGGGTAGAATTCCAGCTCCATAGCCTTCCAAACCTGCCCCCTCTCTTTCCTCCAGCCTCCAGTAGATTCATTCTTGGACAGGATCAGTTAATAGCAGAAATAAGCCACAATAATTGTATGGCATTGAATGAGACAACCACATTCGTACAGAAAAGAAAAAGATAATTTTCTTACTGGTTACATTTTGCTTGTCGTCTCTTAACAAGTAAGAGAAAAAAAGCATTAGCACAAAAATAGTGCGTTTTATGCATTTATCCTTAATGTCTGTTGAAGAAACTGCATGATAAAGTGGCCCATCTGCCAAAGAGATTAGAGAAGAATAACTGAACACTATTCCTTGCATAGCAGATCCTGGGGAATGTCCTTTGAAGAGGGGTTATTGCAAGGTCTACTCAGGAAAAACAGGCTTTGTGGGAAGAGAATGTGGTGCGATTAAGTGGTATACGTTTCCCCAGACATTAGCAAAGCAATGAAATGCTGTACTTCTGTGGTTTCTCATAATTAGATTTATAGATAAGTTAGGTGTGGAACACTATTGATTTACAACATATTTTTATATGTAATTCTCAAAAAAACTGGCTAGAGCTAGACAGATGGTGTTCAAGTTTCACCACACTTCACTTCACTGCCAATATACTGAATTCCTAAATTGTCAGAATTTGCCAAAATTTTTTGAGATTAGTCTCTCCTGGAAAGAGAATATGAACTATTCCAAAATGTTTGGTGATTTTCTGATGTGTCCTAGGGGTCCTCTAGGGGTCATGACAGCTAATCCTCCCAGATGTTCTTGGGATTGATAGGTTGGTCCAATATGCCAGCTAATCTTCTCCTAGCCATCACTTAAAGTTTAAAAAAATAATAAAATTAATAAATAAAGACATGAGGGAAAATACTGACACCCCCCCCCGATTAAGTGGGAAAAGATCTTGCTATATTTGAACTAATTAAGAATACCTGTAATTAAAAGCCACAAAACTAAAAACATGCTTTAAATTGAAATCCTTGTATGAGCATCTAAATAACCTATTTGAAAAAGTAAATGAAAGTCATACCTGGCCATAGCAACCTGCATAATGAATAAGGCTTGGGTGGTCTTTTGAGCAACTTAATTCTGCAATAGCTTCTGTTTCGCTCACCATCCATCGAACGCACTCCAGCTGACCATTCTAAACAAATAAAAAAAAATTTTACATTCCAGCTGTTTCAATTCTAAACACATCTACTAAACAGGGAAAAGCTTATCAGAATTATTAAAATGCTATGAAATTCCAGTTAATTTGAAAATGTGTTCTTTTATCTGCTCTTACGTAATGCACTTGTTTATCTTGCTGTTCTGGGTCACTTATAGTTTGGCTACTGATTATAGTTAAAGTAGCAATGTGAAAGTGGCAGTCAGATAGTCTTACATACACAATCTGGTCTCTACTCTCAGATTGTTCACAGCAAACCCATATTTTTATTTCTATCACTTGTACAGCAAGGTTCAATGACTAAATGAGATCATTTGCTGGAGCAGAGTGAACAGTCTCCCTACAAACTCAAGTCTTCATTAATCACTAATTAAATGCATGCTTCCTAAATTTTTCTCATGTATGTAGTATCTGAACACCTAATCCTAACGGATTAGGACCTATCTGTAATAGATACTAAACAAACACAAACAAGGAGATGGTTCTTGCCCTGAACACCTTTTAGAGCCTAGTCTCAAGATTCCCAAGCTGCTATGCACACTCCTAGTAGTTTGCAAGTTACTATGAAGTAGGATACAGATGCTGTGGAAACAGATGGAACATTTTCTTTAGAGCATGCTTGTGGCCCAGCATAAAGGTAAGCGTTTTTAGCAGCTTCACTTGCTGTGGCCCCTTTTCAGCGGTGGTACCTTGGTAAATGCAGTTTTGCATGACCTACACTGCAGCCTGCTTTTACTTAGTTTTTCAACATTCCTGTTCATAAAGCCTATTATATCCTTTATAGCTGAAACAAGGATTTCAACTGCTCAGTCAAAACCTCACAGAGGTCAACATACATGACATAAAAAGCTGTCTGTGTGCATAAAATGGAAAAAGCTATCAGGAGAAGGAAAGAAATATCCATTTCAAGTTTCAGTTTTATTTTTGTAAAAACAAGGAGAAGAATGTAATAAATATTATCCCATTTAAAATTATACGGGAGAAAGAAAAATTGGCATAAAATTAATTTGATATTTGTCTTATTCCTTCCATATGTAACGTATTGTTATGGGTTTGTGTGGCGCGGTTTTCCTTGGTGGCAGGGGAGGGGGGCTGCAGAGGCGGCCCCTTTAAGAAGTTGCTGGAACAATTCGCTGCCCCAAAATGTCGGACCCGCGCGCCAAAATGTCGGACCCGCCTCTAGGCGGGGAGTGACGGTGGTA
>VYZV01042772.1:157062-169482 GCA_013401275.1 Pandion haliaetus
TGGGAGGGACCCCACGGTGGAGCAGGGAACGAGAGAGGAATCTTCCCCCTGAGGAAAGAAGCGGCAGAGACGATGTGTGGCGAGCTGACTCAACCTCCATCCCCTGTTCCCCTGCGCCGCCGCAGGGAGGAGGTAGAAAGCACCGGGAATGGAGCTGAGCCGGGAAGGCGGGAGGCGTGGGGGGAGGTGTACTGATGTTTGGTTTCCCTTCCTAATACCCTTGTGTTTTGTTTTCTGTTTTGTTTTGTAGTAAATGAAGTGGATTTTGTTTCTTCCCCAAGTTGAGCCTGTCTTTTGCCCGTGACCATAAGTGGGGAGTGATCCCTCCCAGTCCTTGTCTTGACCCACGAGCCTGCCTTTGGATTTTCTCCTCATCCCAACGTGGCCAGGCAAGGGGGTGGGGGGTGAGTGAGCGGCTTCGTGGTGCTTTGTTACCGACTGAGCTGACCTGAAACCACAACACGTATGTATACAAACGCAAAAATGCACATCAGTTCCCTTTACATACATTCATCTATTTCTCTCAATTTCAGTAATGAAGCAAAACACTAAAACTACTTGTATTCTTTTTACTATGCTAGAAAAATCCTCCTAATCATATGTGGGTTCAAATATTGGTAAGCATGACTAACTAATAATTTTTTATTTTGTTTTCCTTTGTATCCCAACTGAGTAAAATATTTTTGCATTTTTAAAATTAAGTTAAAGAATTAATAAAATTAAGTACCTGCTAAATAAGATAATTTGGCTGATGTGGAAAGGATTTCTCCACAGTTAGAGAAAAATAAACTATCAATATGACAGTACAACTGGCCATAATATACCACTCCATTTTCACTCTCTAGCTCTTATCTCAAGGTCAGAAAGAGGCCTTGAATCAAAAAAATTAGTTTTAATTAATTCATTCCTTACTGGAAAATGTTATGGATCATCACTAAATCGTTGAAATTATCTTCCATGGAAATTTATGTTCCTGCATACAAGTTTTCTTCTCTTCTGACAGTCATAATCCTTGCAGAACTTTGGTGCATCCCCACGTGGTATAACATTATGTGAGTTAATGGTATAAAGTAAGAGCAAGAAGAATAAAGTCCATTTTATCAGTGTGCAAAACCACTTTGAGAGGAAGGATCAAGAGCTACAAAGTTTAGTTATGCCAGATTTGTTTAAGGCTCTTACAGAAATTGGCAATGATCCAGGACAAGTCCAGCCATGCAGGTCATCATTAGAAACACCTAGCCTGAGCACCCTCACTTACATGAAGAACTCCATTACATTTACACACTTTTCTGTGAGTGTCAAAGCATGTTCAAGTAATATAGAAACTAAAGGAACCAATTATTTAAAAAGCCAAACTTTCTGGAGAAAGAGACAAAGGCTTTATTGGCTTATAAACACATTATATACCCAGGTTGAAAAAACAAGAAAGAAAATGATTTCCAACTAAAATTGTATGACTTTAAATTGGCAGACTGTAACTGTTCAGTTTGGACACAGGCAAAGGTATCGAAGCTAAACACCTTACTTTTATAATAGCATTTCATTAGTACAACTAGGTATGAGTTTAATTTTATATTCATCTAGCTTGTCCCAGAAAAATCAGAAAAACCCAACCCTGAAACCTGCACCAGGGCTCTAGGTCATTGAAGTGACATCTCAAAGATGCAAACCTGCAGGCTGGAATCTTCCAGTCCTCTGTCAGTTTCTAAAGTTTTTGCAAGAAGCAAAAAAAAATACACCCCCAGAAGAAACAGAAACTCTTGTATTATATTTCACCCCTTTCCTTGTTTGATATTAAGGTACTGAGTGGCTAAAAGGAATAGGATTCAACCATTCAATCTCACTTACTAAAGAACCAGAATCAGTATGGTTAAATTATGAGCCTTCCTGTACACCACTGTTTTATTTTAGTGTAGCAACACCAATAATTTTCCCATTTTCCTACATAATGGGTTTTCCTGTAAACTTTGACAGCAATTTTTGCAGTGTCTAACAGGTTGTTCTGTACATTTTAACTTTGATGCGATTGTTCTAAACAACTAAGAAGTTTCACCTCCAGATGTGGATCAGAGACTTTTTATGCTTTGTAAACATGGTCTCACACTTGTCTTACAAGTTTATACCTGTTTTTGTAAAAAATCAAGAAACTGTTATGCTCTCTAAAGAAATAACTAAGTCTGAGTTAAAGGAAAGTTCCTTAAATACAACACATTTTTTTAGAGTCAGTTAACTGATTTAAAAATGAATGCATATGCATTGATAACAACATATAAAATGTCGATGTTATACAGGTGATACTGTATCCTGCATAGTAATCCATTTTTATTTACTTATGTGGTATCAGCCAACAGTTTTTGCTCTCACTTAGCAAAATGCTTGAAAAATAACATCCTGCTGGTTGTATTACTTACTGGCATCACAGAAAAAAACTAAATGACCTTTATGTCACATTACAGTAGAGACGAAGTTACCTTTATTGCTAATCCAGCTGGAGTTAGTTGCTCAATGTTTCGTTCATTCAGACAGTCTTCACCCATCAAAGAAGTGAGGTGCTGCAGGCATTCTGCATGTCCCTTTGATGCTGCTACATGCAACAGATTGTTGTCACATTCATCATGGATCTTATCCAGATTATCTGCTGCTAAATGTGGCTGTGAAAAAAAGCATTATGTTAGTTACAACTAAAGATAAAAAGATACACAGAACATTAAGCCTCACACCCAAAGATACAAACCAAATACAAAGATGCTTCCCCATAGGCAAGTTCTTTTATAACTCAAACCCAGGGTCTTTTCACTTCGCTATACAGAACCTGGCAACCTTAGCAAAAGGATAGAGGTGGGATGCTCACAGGCTTGATTCACTGTGTAGTTTCTCTCCGTCTCATGCAGTTGTCATACAACACTGCAAGATCTTGAGTAGCTTTAAGTCTTTGTACTAGTTTGATCAATGAAGTAGCTGCAAAAATACCCATATTTTCATAATTTCTGTCTATTTAGTGTTTGGTTTCTCTCCTTTTTTTTTTTTTTTTGTTTTGTTTGGGGGGGGCATTATATTGATGAGTAATTGAACAGAAAACATCCATGATTCCTAAAAAAAGTTCCTGATTAATTTTGCTCATCACAAAAATGGCAGCTTGTGTTAAGCACAATCAAAAAGGTAGTTAAAACACATAATGGAAGACTTTTATTTGACAGCTTGTTTCCATGAAAAAATTTGTTGGAATATTTATCTGAAGTACTACACAACCTAATATATTATTTCTGCCCAAATCTAATTTTGAGACAAAACAATTGGATTGAGAAACTCTGGGATGAAAATGGAAGAAGAAAGACAGAGTTAAAAAGTAGCAACGATAAGTTCCTAGAATTGTGTAGTCTTGTCAAGAGTACTGTTCAATGAGTCTACTTCATTGAGAGGTTTCGACCTGTTTGGAAAAAATATGCATTTTCTTTCCATCTACCTACCTATGATGACCTCTTTTTTCCCCCAATTCCTATCTCAGGGTGAATTTAATTTGCTTTTATTTCTTACTGAGCAATCTAATATTCTCTTCTGCCTCTGTCTAGTCTTTGAATCTCCCTTTGTTCTTGTTGCTATGTTAATAGCATGCCTTTGTCCTTGAGCTAGACTGGTAAACAGAGAAGCTAAACAAAAATCTTAACAAAAACAGCTCTTACACATACACTGTGCCTCCACCAGCCGTTCTGAGTGGAGATCACATGCTCTGCACCATTGTGTTAACCTGCATCGAGTTACTTTGGAAACCATCATTGATAGTGCCTGATCACAGTGATAGAATTTACTAAAAAACTTCATATGGGTCAGAGGCCAACAAGGCTTTAGAGAAAGCTCCTGCCCGAGAATGCTGCCGCAACAAGACAGCATAAACACTCCTGAATAATAATCAGAACACAACAGAAGCCCCTCTGTTCCCATCATCAGCCTCTAAGTAACAACTGAGGTAAACCAGCAATAATTGAACAAAGCGACCCGCTAATGTTGTGAAAGGCAAAACTCAATTAAGATTTAAATTCAATATTTAAGTGATCTCAATAGTTAAAATGCCTGCCTTCTATATGATTTCAGTGTACTACATAAACTAGTAATCTTGGCCACATTTACATAAAACCAGTATCTTGGTTTTGCTACATATTTGATTTAAAGATTAAAACTTTCCATTTGGAAGCCCGTATGCTCAATTTCTAAGAAGCGTACAAGATAAAAAGGGCGGTGGTTCAAAATATGCACTTCATCAGCTTTGCTAGCTTAATAAACTACATCACAGATCGCCCTTATTCTATGTGTTTTATGAAAAAGATTATACTTACCAGTAAAGATATTTGGCCTTCCTTTACAATGTTTAAGATGGTCTTAATTTTTTTCACCTCTTCACTTCTCTCTTCTGGGGCCCCTGCACTGCTCCAGTTCATACTCAGTTCCTCTAGCTGCTTGCTTTCTGCCACTGCCGTCTGCAGGTGGAAAGTCCTCAGGTGGCAGTTTGGCATAGTCTTCTCTGTTTTGTGAGCATGAGGATCAACAAATGTTCTGCTGAGGAAGCCCTTGCCCTGGGCTTCAGATTCATGGACTGAGCTACACTTAACTAAAGGCTGGGAAAGCTCTAATTCTTCTGTTAAATGCTTATGCTGATCAAGGACAATGGGCTGCGTTTTTCTCAGCTGAGACCCTTTCACAGGAGACAGCACACAGAACTGTGTCCCGCCAGCAGGCGAGCTCTCTGTGCTCCCTGCAGAGCAGGTCTTGCCACTAAGACCATTCACTGTTGAACATATACCCAAAAGTTTTTTCTCAGTAGCTACCTTTGTAAAAGGAACAAGTTGCTGGCTTGATTTAATATAAGGCACATCCAAAATTTCATCCATATCCAGGTCATAGTGCTCCAGCTCCCCAAGCAGAACAGCTGGCTCGATGTTTTTGCTTTTAAGGCTCTCTCCTTCTCCTGGACTCTGGTCATCATTTGGAGGTGCAGATTGAGAATCGCTGCCTTTCTGGTATTCTCCTTTTTGGTTCTTCTGGTCATCACTTTCATTGTTCTCAGAGCTTTCTGGCTGATGCTTTAATGGAGAAACCCTCTTCACTGGTCTGAATTTATTGCACACATCTGCAATTCCTGTTGGTTTCTGTGCATTTCCGATAAGAGTTGAGACTCCACAGTTCCAGCTGCTGCTGGAAACTAGAGAAATAGAGGAATGTGATTTAGAAGTGATTACTACCAGACATGTGACATGATATAGCATGCTTTAAAGATATACCTGACCAAACACTGGAAACAAGAATTACATGATAACATGCCACATTCATATCTAAGCAGATTTAATGCCATTTCTGTCAAAACAGCTCAAGAATTTGACACTCCAGAAAAGAAACTTTCTTCAAACAGGACATACATTGTAATCAATTACAAATAAAGAAGTTTTAATCAAGTAATGGACATCAATAAGAGCCTAGTGGCATTTACAGTGGTCTTGTCCAACCATGTTAGTTTGCACTCTGCTTTTTTTATCGCATGGAGATGCATCATAAGAGTAGGACGATTTTCTGGGAGGTCAACAAAAGGATCAGTCAAAACTTTTTAGTGGATTTGTTTTAACAGTAATAACAACTTAATTTTTAAGGCTTTTTATCTCTGGGAGATGTACTTTTCATCCAAGAACTGGAAATTCATATGAATAGTGACTGACAGCTGGGGGTGTTCAGCCTGGAGAAGAGAAGGGCCAGAAGGAATCTTATCCTTGGGTATAATTACATGATGGGAAGCAGTGAAGAAGAGGGAGCAAGGCTCTTCTCTGTGAGGGCCACTGACAGGACAAGAGTAAATGGGTACAAAGTGAAACACATGAAATTCCATCTGAACACAAGAAAACACTTTTTTGCTGTGAGGCTGGTCAAACACTGGCACAGGTTGCCCAAAGACGTTATGGACTCTCCATCCTTGGAGATACTCAAAACCCAACTGGACACAGTCCTGGGTTTAACCTGCTCTAGCTGACCCTCCTTAAGCAGAACCCTTGGATTAAATGATCTCAAGTGGTCCCTGCCAACATGAACTATTTTGTGATTCTCTGATCTGAAAATTAAGCCTACTTATTCATGTATGATGTTTCCTTTTCCACTTTTCCTCTCTATGTTGGGCTTCTCTTGTCAAACTTTCCATCCCTTATATATATATAACTCATATATACACACACACTCACACATATAGCTCTGGACCTTCCAGACCATTATTTCAGTGCACTGCAGGATGTAGATTTGACCGGTGAATCTGACTTGCAGAGAAGAAAGGGAGCTCAAGACACCTGAACTCTTAATCCTGTTTAACTTGAACTCGAACTCGAACCCACTGAACTTGTACTCTTTCACACAGTGCCAGCTGGTGATACTTAAGATCTCCATAATCAGTGGAACTCTGGCAAACAGTTTTCCTTATTTTGTTATTTACAGCTGAGGGACAGCACTAAAACCACTAAAGCCTTTAGGCAGTTTCTGTGCCCCTTTCAATGTACACTAAGAGTTAATGCATTCTAAAAGTCATGAATACTGTTTAAACAAAGCAGATTTATTGCATGTGCTAACTGCATATCAGTGAGATCTAATGTGTGGTCAAAACACACAATTTGCCATGAACACCTTCCTAAGGAAACAGATATACACACTTTCAGTGCAACATTAATGTCTGAAGTGAAAGATTAGTACAGCTTAGTAGTTATGGATGTCTGAAAATTACCTTAATACTTTCGGAAGTGCTTAAGAATACATTTCCAAAGAAGAAATAAAAATAATAATAATCAAAAGGCATGTAATTTAGTGGGCCAATACAGAGAACACACTGTGCTGACTTATTTATGTATTGTATAAGATTCTAGGTTCAAAGGCCTACACTTTTATGTTGGTTTTATTTACATGTGAAATTTTTTCCAAGTGATACAGGGAAATGGATACCATATGTTTGCCAGCTGTTTTGCTCTGACAGGAACTATTAAGCACTCAGTATGGAAATGAATTCTGTCTGAGTTTTATGAAAACACTGCTTTCAACACAGGGGTCTAGACAGAGGAAAAGGCATCAGCATTTTGTTTGTCGTCACTTTATTTAAGCTTACATTTATTTTGTTGCTTGGCCTTCTCCACTTTCTAACCTTAATAACACACATTTACATAAACCACTGATGACAAAATTGTAAAACCAGACACTGTGAAGAAGCAATGACCTTTGTTACAAATCTGTCTCGGATCATTGTAAAGTCATGTATTTCTCTTTTCTTTCATTACAGTTACTGCAGAGTAAGGTATTTCCATTTTTTCATTGTTTTTCTTCCCAACACCTCTTATAAACATTGTTTTTCTAGAAAACAAACTGGAACACCAAGAACAGTTAGATTTTTACTGATTTATAAGCATATTCTTAATTTAACTGGGATGATGAATTTACACTGCTTTTAATAAAGGTTGAGAATATAGCAGTAGGGAAGAAAGCAAGTCAGACTGGTAGACACAGTCCTTCTTTGTGCTATTTTCTATTTGAGTGCTGTACAGGCTGCAGCAGTGCTTAGGCAGTTACAGCATGGTTTCCCCCTACAAAACACTGAAACCATAGGCCAGAGTGGACCATGGCATGGCTTGAATCTCTTCTGTTTTCAGATGCTTGTTCCCTGAAGAAGTAAAAGCAAGTGCTGTCTATGTCCTCCAAAGCACCAGCACAGCAGGAGTTATGTGAGTAGTCTTCAAGAGCTGCTCCAGGGGAAAAGCCTCTTGCTCATCTCTCCATACTTATGAACTCAGGCAGGGGCCATTAAAAGTCTGCGTCAAATAAATACTGTTTAATTCTTTTATAAACAGCAGTAAAGAATGGTCTGAGTTTAAGGCAGGGGCTAGAGTGTGGAGCAGCTAGCTTGATTCCAGAATCTGACAAATAATTCTGATATAATCTGATAAACCATATCTCTTCCGTGCACCAGTATCTCAAATGTAAAAAGGTGATGAAAATTTTTTTTTCCAACTATGTTCTCAAAATTATTTCTTTAATTTTATTAATATGAGAGATTTGGATGATCCTGCTGTTGTGTTGAGGAAGTAAAAAGATAGAGGAAAAACTGGGGAGTCTTCATTCACATCCATAAAGAAGTGTTGTGCTGCCTGGTAGACCTGAGGTGCCAAAGCATTTCCTTAGCACTAAAGAAAATAGTATCTGATGAAAACCTGCAAGGGTCAAATTTGCCAAAGTAGTTCTTCACTGTATGTTGTGCTCTATGCTCTTCTTGAGGAAGAGAAAATGCAAAATGTGAATAAACAGGCCTGTAGGCCTACCTATAGCTTTGTTTATTTATTTATTTATAGATGTCCTAGAATTACTGGGAGCCAATAATCAGAAAAGGGGACAATTAGGAAGCAACTTCTCTTGTAATTTAATCACTTCATCAGATTTTATTTTAGGAATCAAAATTTTCCTTAAACTTTCTAAAAAAGATCCGTATAACATGTTTCCAATTGGAAGCATGTGTTGACTTGAGAGCATTTTTCAACATCATCTCTGTACCTAGGGCATGGGCAGGTGAGAGGGGGAGTTTTATCTGATATATGAGCATCTGTAAAATTATAGGGTAACTATATGAGTTTTGTCCAACCATCAAGACTACCTCATGCACAGATGAAACTTGACCCTTGTGACAGGTAGTTTCTGTGATACTTACAATCTAATGCCAGACTTCAGAATATGTTTAAATTGTCCTGAGTATCATGAAAATAACAAAGAACTCAGCTTTTAGTTCAGCTCTATAAGGAAACTACTACTGAAATTCACTGCTGGTATGCGTGCAAGAGCCTGTCTCCCTGGCATATGTGTGACATTCCTTAAATGGTGATGGCTTCATGAAGTTTACAGCACTGAGGTGGCAAAAGGCTGTATATCACACATCAGTACCATTACAAAATGAACTGAACATACTGCAGAGTGGTATTTGTAGATGCTGCTATGCCAGATCTTCATGAACCCAGAATGACTCACATTCAAAGAGCACTGGCTGACTGAGGAAATGGTCAAACTCCTAACAGTGTGTTTCTGTCACCATCACCACGGACTCACTTAGGTTTACACTGTGACCAATGTTCTGTAGTCATGAATGCTGTTGTTGAACAGCTGGGACATACAACAGGCAGCGTTACAGGCAAGCAGTAAAATGGATGTAAAGATCTGAGTCATTTGCAGATCAGTTGGCAACTGTCCATGTTGCTCTACTAGGTCACTTGACACCTATACACTGGTTTAACAGGAATGAAAAAGAGTATCAATTCACTCCTGTTCTTCTGTAGATGGCAACAAATGATCCCCATTACTGTGCTACATCCCTCAATGAAATCTTTGAGCCTTTTTAGCTAGCTTGCTATCTCTGTTCCTTTTCAGGATGGAGAGCAGTATCTTATAGTCAACTGCATTGAACCACTGTCCTGGAGAAAAACTGGATGACTTCCCTTTATCCAAACAGTTATCAGTCATCAATGCCGTGAATACTTCTGCCTAACGACCTGACCTGCATCCAGACTGTGCTAACTCTAAATTGTCTGTATTTCAACCTTTTTTTTCTACAAACTCCATGCATGTGCAGTAACAAACCACAGTAAAGCTGTGAATAATGGAGAACAATATGTTGCTTGGGCCCTGGAGCTGAGAGTCCTTGACTATGGTAAGACTATCTGCTGCCTTTATCATGCCTAATAGATCTTTCAATGGTCTATGACCCTCTGAGGTTGAGTAATGGTTATTTCTTGCTGACAAAGAAATGGGAGCATTACGGTTGCTTCCTTAATAACACTTCCCCAAAGTAACCTGGTTGCGACGTTCTTTATTGCAGCATTCATTTAGAGAATAGGTCCTTGAGAAATCCAGTGTAACTGGAACTGCTCTCAGCACAGTGAGGTGGACAAGATCGCCTTCAGAGGTGCCTTCTGACTTAAGTTATGCTATGTTGAAGACATAACCACACTGAAAGAATGCCACGGGCCTGCAGGTAGTAGTAGCAAGACTGGAAACAAAGTGCAAGACTGGCAAAGAGACAAGAGAAGACACTGTTTGGGGGCTTTTACCTCAACACCTTGACAACATGTACTTGGAAACTCCCAGTACACAAGAGTGGGAGGTACTCTCTACCCTTGCTGACAACAGAAGAAGAAGCTTCTTTACCATTTAGGCTTCAACTGTTTACCCTCTAAAATGGGGAAAGAGGAGGACCTTGGGAACTACTGACCAGTCAACCTCACCTGTGTGCCTGGGAAGATTGTGGAGCAGATCCTCCTGGAAGCTATGTGAAGGCATATGCATGACAAAGAGGTGAGCAGAGACAGCCAACAAGGCTTTACCAAGGGAAAATCATGCCTTCTATGCAGCCTTCTATGATGGAGTGACTGCATCAGTGGACAAGGGGAGAGCTACTGTCATCTACCTCGACTTCTGTGAGTCCTTTGACATGGTCCCCCACAACATTCTTGCCCCTAATTTGGAGAGATGGGTTTGATGGATGGACTATTTGATGCAATAGGAATTGGCTGGATGGCCACGCCCAAAGAGTTGTAGTCAACAGCTCAGTGTCCAAATGGAGATTAGTAATGGGTGGTGTTCCTCAGGGCTTTGTATTGGGACTGGTACTGTTCGATATATTTATTAATAACATAGTGGGATTGAGTGCACCCTCAGCAAATTTGCAGATGACACCAAGTTGAGTGGTGCAGTTGGTTTGCTTGAGGGAGGGGATACTATCCAGAGGGAACTTGACCAGGCTTGAGGACTGGGCCCATGTGAACCTCATGAAGTTCAACAAGGCCAAGTGCAGGGTCTTGCACCCTTACGATGAGGGTTATGAGACAGTGGAACAGGTTGCCCAGAGAAGTTGTGCATGCCCCGTTCCTGGAAGTGTTCAAAAGTCAAGCTGGATGGGGCTTTGAGCAATCTGATCTAGTGAAAGATGTCCCTGCCCATGAAAGTGGGGTTGGACCTAGATGATCTTTGAAGGTCCCTTCCAACCCAAACCACTCTAGGATTCTATGATTCTATAAATGAGAACAAACTCTGTTAGGTTGACTCTGTTGCTACCAGAGGATGAATGCCATCAAATGACTTTCCTTTACCTGAAACTCTTCCTCCTTGCTTTAAAAATTCACTTACTGTGGAGTTTACTTCACTTTCCATCATCATCATCAAAGAAACTAATCCCAGGGATTAGCATTGACAACTGCCCATAGCTATTAAATATTTTTTTAAATGCAGTATTCACCATATTGCCTATGTGCTATATAATCATACGGGGCCCTGCAGTAAGTGAATACAAAGTTTCACACTTGGAGTTTTACTGTCCTCTGAAAGAAATGCTTGAACTTCTTCCTTGTGATACGACTTCAGCAGAGATTCTTGAATCAATTAAGACTTGTACTCATTCGAGGTCCATTTAGAGCACTGTGATTCTGACTTTGTACAGAGACACTAAGGTGTTGTCTACACTAGGAAAACTTTTAGAAAATTCCTCATGGTTGCTAACACCAATTTATCTCCAACACTGGCAGCAATATTGGGGCTCCAAGAGCTAGAGGAAGGGATGTCCCTTACATATCAATGGATAATCAAAACTAGTTCTGAATATCTATTTACTGTTTTATTAATATTGCTGAAATAATATTTAACAATTTTAACTGAAGGTGGCACTGTTTTACAGTTTTAATATATTAATAACTTCCAGGAGTATATTTTAGTGTTCTTTAATGTAAGCCCTTTAGCAAGAGAACCTGAATTAAAGAACAACCTTGTACAGATAAGAACAGAGGGGGTTTGTTCCCATATAAGTGGAATTTGAAGCCACTCTAAAGGAGAAAGAAAGGGTAAACAGGGTAAATACTAATAATTCATCCTTTTAAATAACAATGCATCTTTGCCAGGTAATTAAAATTTTAATATGATCCTCAGTGAATAAAGGATTTTTCTTATCTTGGCTTGAGGAAGAACACTACTAAAGCTGTCATTTCTCAAGTAGAGAATATAGAAGAGGCAAAGAAAATTTCAAAATTAATAAATTGGGTTTACCCTTGTCCAGACTGATCTAAGGATGTGAAAGGGAGGTAGCAAGTAAAGTTCTACTGAAAAATCAGAAGAGGTCATTCTGGCACAAAATGTGTGAAACAGAAAGAGGGAGGATGTGAAAACGAGGTAGGAAAAGAGATTATATATAGCTATATCACAAGTGTCACTACATATTAATTATTGTTTTTTCTGAGAAACTTCTTCAGTATTTGTTATGGGTTTGTGTGGCACAGTTTTCTTTGGTAGTGGGAGAGGGGGCTGCAGAGGTGGCTCCTTTAAGAAGCTGCTAGAAGTTCCCCCAGCTCCAAAAAGTCGGACCCGCCTCTGGCCCAGGCCGACCCA
>VYZV01042772.1:173746-201588 GCA_013401275.1 Pandion haliaetus
GAAGAATGAGGAGTAGAAGGGGGAAGAAGTGGGGGAGAAAGAGGGAAGGAGGAGGGACAGAAGGAGAAGGAATAAGGGAAGAATGGGTGGAAGAATGGTGGCAAGAAACAGGGTAAGAATGGGAGAATGGGGAGATAGTAGGGAGAATGAGGGTTGGAATGGGTAAGAAAGGGAATAAGAGGGGAAGAAGGGAAGAAGAAAGGGATGAGGAAAGGGGAAAGCAGGGGGAAGAAGGAGCAAGAAGGTAGGAAGAAGAGAGAAGAAAAGGGGTGGGAGTGAGGCAGGGCAAGGATGGAAGGGTGTAATGGGGGAGGCTGGGGAGGCTGGGGCAAATATGGAGGGGAGGATGGCAGACGATGGGGGAAGACGGGGAAGATTGGGGTAGAACGACATAGTTCAAATTGAGGGGGGTGAATCAAGGGTCCTGTCCCTTTCCACTTCTTCCCTGCCTCTCCTTGCAGCAGATAATACAGTGTGCGCAGTCACTGCTGTGCCCTGTGCTCGTAGTAACATGGGAAGCAGGTATGATAAAGAGAGCTTTGCTTCCCTTTATTGCCAAGAGCAGTGGCATACAGCTGTGGTGACCTGGCCTTTAATGACTCTGGCAGAAGAAGTAGCTCTCAGAAAGTTTCAACTTAGTTATGCACCTCGGAAATTTGCCACCCTCTGAAAAGAAATACAGAAATAAAAGTTGCCAAAGTATAGCACAGTTCTTAAAGCTTTTTATCATCCCACAAATTCCAGGTCTTCCGTTACTGTTATAAAAGTATTTGATGAAACAACATTAATGAAAGTTCAATTAAAACATCAGAAAGCACAATAAACTTTTCAAAGCTCAACAAAAATGCTCCTCTCACCAATTCATTTCTCCTCCATCAGGAAGAGAAAAACAAAAGCGGATTAATCTGATTTACAGAGTGAAAAACAACACTGAATGCACTTTTTGTCAGGGGGGCAGGGAGAAGGTCTCCAGCTGGTTCTCATCTATATGCCATGATTCTTCATTTAGTTTACACTATTAAACTAAAAAACTCAGCTTTAATCTTAACTATTACAGTATGCCTTAGAGTAGATTCTATCATGTAGCATCCTTGATACAGTTTCAGACTCTGGCAAAACATCATCCCTCAAACTGGTCGTGGCCATATGGGTAGTAAATGTATCCAACATTTTTTCATTGGCGCCTACATTATTACGTCTTGTCACCAATGGTTTCTCGGGTTTTCAAGTAAATTGTTGCATATACTGTGGTTTGGAGCTGCTGAGATGAAGCCCTACATTTATCTGTATGCAGCCAAATCCTTTTTTGGAACTTTTTTTCCTTCTAATGAACTAACATCTGTTGAAAAAAAAAAGTCATGTTTCCAGAAAGCTGAACAAAAATGAGAGAAAACAAAACAACAGAACACTGCCAAGAAGCTATTGCTGCCAAGTTGTACATGATAAAAAGCAGCCTACAAAATGATGGGTGGACAGAAGTGGGCATCATACCTGATCTGTCTTCGTTTTGTGAATCACACCTTCTACATAATTCTGGGATGGTCTTGAGAGAAGTTACAGAATACTGTAAAAAAGGAAAAAATGTGTATGAAGTAATTAATTTAAAAAGATTAAAAGTAAGACTTTCAAGCGGTCCTGATGTCATAGGCACAGCCTAAATCTACCAACCCAAGGGTACTTCCGACAGTCTGATGGTCTTCTCAGGTTGCATGAGAAAAGTAAATGGCATCTACTTTTGTGCCCCACCTTGAGGGATATCAAACAGACTTTCAAAGCTACAGCAAAGCGTCTCCCCACCTCACAGTTCCCCTTCCTGCAGATCACCATTATTCAAGTCACATACATTTTATATATCCATCCTTTCCATGGGATGAAAGATACAACAAAGGTGAGAATAGATATAAGCTTCACAGTAAATGTTGAGGGCTCACTTTGTTCATCTGGGCATCTATGATGGTGATTATACTGCAAGACACTTCATGTCTAAAAATTAGAATTCAAGCTTTCACAAACCAATGTGTAAAAGCAACTCAGAATATTTTCACCATAGAGATCTGTTTTCAGTGGGGGACGCATGTACATACACATATCAGATGACAGGCTCATTGTTTTAACCTAGGCTTTATTAAAGCAAACTTGCATTATTACTTTGATGTGACAGGATACGCCTGATATTAATCAGTACGTTATTCTCTGAATTCAGCATTATAAAGGAAAAAAAACAGGGATGACATATGTATCTTACTAACAGAAATCTTTTTCTTATAAACTTGTGGAATACCCTTGGTAAAACACATGATCCAGTGTTACAAAACTACACATTCTGACATACAGAACTTAAGTTACTTAATAGCAAGCCTTCTTTAATCAAATGCTTAAATGTTACAGGACTCTTCACTTAAACAAATGAAAATCATTATGTTTGTGAAAGATCAATGACTTTGCTCGTATAAAAAACCTATTAAAACCAGTATTTTGGAAACTAAAAGAGAAAAAAGCATTTAGGATTAGCACAACTGAAAAATTTTAAAGAATATATAAACACCATATGTTTTCAAAGAAACAGATATTTTTAGCTGGTGTGCTATTGACCAATGAAGCAAACCAACTACACATAAAACCACATGAGCTTTCCACACAAAAAAGAAGCGGTCACACATTGTCCTGTCTTTTGCTGACAGTTTATCATTCAAAGTTTGATGTGCTTCTAATGCACAGCTGGCAATCTACTTCAAAATAATCTAAAGTCGACCTAATGTGACCAATTGCAGAAGTAATTTACTTCTCTGGTGCAAGTTTAAGACTGTTGCTCAATTGATTGTTACTTTATTAAGCCTCAAAAACCTCCCATGCCTTACTTTTTCCCTTGCCAATCTGATTCAGGGATGTATTAAGAAACCTCAGCTACAACAAGTATCTCTCATAAGTATTCCCAGGATCAACATGGAACTTATTAATTAAACTGTGTAGCAGCACTCTACAGAACTACCCAGTGACTCCAATCCCCATTAAACAAGGAGTTGTCTATAAGGCTGTGACTGCTCCAGGGTGTGACAGCCTAAAGCAACAAAGAGCAGAAGAACAGAGTCAGGGAGAAAGATGCTACTAAATACAAATTAATACAAGTTAAATACACACATGCACAAACACCATGTGCTGTGCTTCACTCTAGTTATTGTTTAATAAAGATTGAGCTGTTAAGCTATACATCTTGCTATTTCAGCACAAAGACTCAGAAGGCAATGTTGAACTGGTCTAGTAAGATTCTTAGGAGAATCCAAGGAACATGTCTCCAAGGAATATGGTAGCTTCATAAGACCAGCTGGTCCAGTTTAAACTATTACACTGTTTGTAATTCAATTAGAATGAGGCCTTTTGTATTCCATTGCTATGTGTTTTGTCAGGCAACCTCAAAAACAGAAAGCCATTTTTCTTTTTGTCTTTTTTCTTGTTCTTTCCTGGAAGAACAGATTTTCCTTCTGTTTCATCATTGCACTAAAATGTATTCAGTAACCACCTCCCACCACCAAAAATCTATTAAATTTTATAAATTTGATTAGGCATTTTAATCATATTGGTTTGATTTCATTAAAAGATTTCCTCCCATTCACCTCTGTCTTCAAAAAGACTTCTGTGTATTTACATTTCTGCCATCTGTATTTTGTGGTCAAGATGTGAAGAACTGGCTTTTGGTCCAGGAAGTAATTAAAATTACTCCTTAAAGTGGACCTTGCCCAACCATAAGCACAATCCATTGCCAGCTCTTCCCTCTAGAACTACTTTCTCTCATACTCTAGCTCCACTTCTGATCATCAGTAACATTTGTTAGCTTTTATTCAACCAAAAATTTCAAGGCTCCTAGCAGTATCACAGAGGGACAGCAAAAGAGGTGGAGATTGCAACCCTTCCCTGGAACAGAGTTTTAGACCTAATCCTTATTCAATAGCATTGACAATTAATTATTTCCCACTTTTCAGTCAATAATTTTAAATTGTTTTACATACAATTGTTTTACACTTCTCACATTTCACCACTAGAGCGACCAAGTCAACCAGAGTTGAGGGCCATGCCCAAAGGCATGTGACAATGTGAGAGCTAAGCACATCAGGTCGCTTCATTAGTCAATGCTTACTGTGATTGTTGGTATTTTATCAAAAAGTGTGTTGTGGTTGATGGTGAAATTCAGTAACAAAACTAAGGGCTTCTTCCCAGGATAACGCATGCAATGGCATTTTTGATTGCTGTTTGAGGTTTGGGTGCCTGTTCTGCATTTAAGGTATGCCTATGTCCAACCTGAAATAGGGAATTTCAGTAAACCCCTTAAGAACTTTGTAAGGTGGAAGAACAGTACCAAAAGCAAACAAGAGACAAGAAGCAGTAACAAGTATTCCATGCAAATGCAAGATACTCCCGGTTTTCTTCAACAGACACTGTTAATTCAGGGGAAAACGGAACCTCCCTTATCATACTAAACTTTTGTTCATTATGTAAAACTGCACTACAGAATTTGAATTAATGCAAATGTTAACCTTTTAAATTTCACATGGTTCTCAAATTTTAATGCAATGAATTTTAAACCCAGCACATGAGAAAAAAACCTTCAATCTCTAGTAAGGCTCTTCTGTGCTGTGCCACTTGTCTGCCACTTGCAGACTCACTTGTGCTTGAGAAGTATCAGGAAGAAGAAATACTAAATCATGAGTAGTAGCATAGAAATGTATACACAAAATAGTAAAAAAATGTAAAATAAAAAGCAGAAGTTATTTAACATTCTGTTGTGGAGAATACTTTTAGTGTCTCCTGAAACTGAGTCAAAGGGTAAAGCTGGACACACAGTGTGACTCTAAGACCACATCAGCAGAACCATGACACCCCCAAACCACTAAGGACCATGTCCTGCTCCAACTGGGGTCAGTATCAAAACTCAACAAATTCACCTCCACTGGATCAAGACACCAGCGGCTGTGTCCTGCTTTTAAATGCACAGCTTCTTGTTTTCATTTAGATAAAGACACCTTCCTTCATTATAGCTAATATGTTTCCAGGTGTTATTATTACTGTAAGCCATTTAACAGTCTCATTTCAGTTTATTGCTATGGTGGAAAATAAACTATTACGTTAATATTCAAATCCCATCAAATTAATACCTTTATATTACATTTGCTTAATCATTTATAAACTGTGCAACACCACCTTTTTTCTTAAGACATTTATTTGGGAGTAGCAAGCTACATCAAGACCAAGTAAAGCAAGAATACTTGGTTGCAGGAAGATCTTTCTCAATAGTAGTGTCAATTTAAGCAGCTCTAGAGCAAAAAAGTGGAGGAAAGAAATTAGGCTGGCACAGTGCATGTGAGAATTAATACCTCCCCCAGATAAACTTCTTACTTAACGGCTGTGATCAGCATCTTTGGAGTACTGGTTAGGTTATTTGCGCTATGTATTGTTTATAGTATCTTATACAGACACTTCATATGTTATTCTTCCCTTTAACTTTAAAGGAGACCTACATAGACACCAACACCATTAAAGGTACAAAATGTCTGTCTGAATCTGATACTTCCTATGAACATTTTAGTAGCCATCTGCATTTTGTTTCATTCTGAAAAGGGAGAGAAGGAAAAAAAAGAAGAAAATTATCAATGAGTTCATCAGCTGGATGGGAAATAAATCAACCCACTGCAGTTAGTGCCAGTGCCTGTGCCTGTGCCTGTGCCTGTGCCTGTGCAGCTATGTAAGACCCTCCATGCTGAGCCCTGAAGTCCTGGTCGCCGGGGAGGCAAAGTCTGGCTATGTGTCACCTGTACACCTGTGTGAACCTGAGGGGTAACCCAGCTCCTTCCATGGTGTGACGGTCTGACAAATTATAGTCAATGTCTCAAACATTCATTAAAGAACTTTTGTGGAAAAAGATGCCTCTGTAAAAACACTGAGTTGTGTGAACAGGACAATGTGGCTGGAGGGGAAGGCCCCACAGAGGGTAGGACTGCACTTCCCCCAAGCCGCAATTCCTTATCTTAAGTGACCATGAGAAAGAGCACAGCGTATGTGCCCGGAAGAGAGGGCCCCACAGAGGATGGGACTGTGCTTCTATCTTAAGCGGTCATGCCAGCAGGGAAAGAGAGGCAACTCCCCAGTGACAGCCCCCCCACAAGCTCACTGCCCAATTCCAGAGAAGCCCAGGAACATGAACTGCGCGTGTCGAGACCACCGACTAACACACTATAAAAGAAGGAAGCATGAGTTCTCAGCGCGCCCCCTCCAGAACTGGATCTCTACGCTGGCTGGATGAACACTGGACCCAGGACTGGTGAAACCCTTTTCTTCTCTTTTTCTTTTCTTTCTGTCGTTCTTTCTTTCTCGCTCTTTTTCCTCTCTCTTTTCCACAGTCCCTACACCTCATCCTTTGAAACATAAACCGTTGACCAAGTCTGAGACTAGGAGTAGATCTAGCTGCCCCTGGGCTCCTCTTTGAGAAGGAGTCCAGAAAGCAAGGGGGTCTGCTCTGAATCTCATGACTCAACGGGAGGGATCCCCTTCTGACACAGTTTCATGTTCCTTTTTCCACTTCTTTTTCTATACCTCCCTTCTCTTTTCAAACAGTGGCTTAATGACATGATGCAAGGTTCATACTGATAAATTCCCTTGTACTTGGGCAAGGTTAGCTAGGTTGAATAAATGCTGATTGTTGTTTGAACTCCCCTAGTGTCGTTTCAGCTTAATTCTGACAAAGGAAATCCACGAACCTGAGTCGCTCCCACTTTGGCATGCGACACATGGCCAAGGAAGGGTGACAGCAGGCTCAGCATGTGCCCCATGCCAAGAAAATGAGAGGCCAGGATCAGCAGTACTCCTGACCATATGTAGTTTACATTTGCCCTGCCAGGCGAAGATTGACATGAAGAAGTTTTTCAAGCTGTTTCAAAATAACTGACAATTCAACAGCTGCTTAATTATTTTTTAATTCACTTACTACACTCACATTTCACAAACATTCAAATTAGGCCCAGTCCTGCACTGGCACCACTGAACCAGGCTTTTATTCATACAGAGCTATTTGAATGATCAGAGCCATAATCTATACACTCAATCCCAAACAGTTTACAAATATCTAGCACCAGAACCTCTGGTTATGACTAGGTCATTTGGTATTATTTCTGTAAACCAAGAAACACAATAGTTTCAATTTGCACAATTTGCCAGTGCAGTAGAAAACCTGCATTTTAATTAAAGGATTAGGAAACCCTCGGGTAACCATAACAATAGCACACAATTTACAAGCAGGAATAAATCTATCAGCAAAATCAAGACTGCTAATGGGAAAAGGTAAAGTTTAAAACATACTTTTAGCAATGTATCTATCATTTAATACAACTTAAAGGTCATAAGTTTTTTTTCTTCCTTTCTGTGAGTAGATATTAATGAAGAAATAAATGAAAATATTCAGCTTGGTTGCTTAACATCATTGCAGACAGAATATTGTTTTTCTTTAATGTAAACAAAGGGTCCCAGAAACCTATTTTGCTGTCTAAATTACACTCAAATATACTATACCGGATGGATCTAGAATAGTACCATCTTAGTTTGCAAAATAAGCACTGTATTTGCATTCCAGGGCCCTGAGGGAATTGGTAGTTGTAGTTGCTAAGCCACTCTCAATCATATTTGAAAAGACATGGCAGTCAGGTCAAGTCTCCAATGACTGGAGATACGCAAATATCACATCCATTTTTAACAAAGGTAAAAGGAGGACCCTGGGAACTACCAACCAGTCAGCCTCACCTCAGTGCCCAGTTAAGATCGTGGAACAGATCCTCCTCGAAGTTATGTTGAAACATATGGATGACAGAGAGGTGAGCAGAGACAGCCAACGTGGCTTCACAAAGGGCAAATCGTGCCTGACTTATCTAGTGTCCTTCTATGATGGAGTGACAAGAGTTATGGATGTCATCTATGTCAATTTTTGTAAGGCTGTTGGGACAGTCCTACACAACATCCTTGCCTCTGATTTGGAGAGATATGGGTTTGATGGATGTATGGTTAGATGGATCAGGAACTGGCCATGTCCAACAAGTTGCAGTCAATAGCTCAGTCTCCAAGTGGAAATCAGCAACAATTGGCATCCCTCAAGGGTGCATACCGGAACCAATACTATTTAATATCTTCATCAATGACATAGTGGGATGGAGTGCACCCTCAGAAAGTTTTCACATGACACCAGGCTGGGTGGTGCAGTTGATTCGATTGAGGGAAGGAATGCCATCCAGAGGGACCTTAACAGCCCTGAGGAGTGGGTGCATGCAAACCTTATGAAGTTCAACAAGGCCAAGGTGCTGCACCTAGGTCAGGGCAACCACCATTATCAATACAGACTGGGGGACTGAGAGCAGCCCTGCAGAGAAGGACTTGGGGATACTGGTGGATGAAGAATTGGACATAAGCTGGCAACGTGCAGTTGCAGACCAGAAAGCCAGCCATATCCTGGACTGCACAAAAAGAAGCATGGCCAGCAGGCTGAGGGAGGTGATTCTCCCCCTGGACTCCACTCTCAGGAGACCCCACCTGGAGTACTGCTCCCAGGTCTGAGGTGCCCAGTACTAGAAAGACATGGACCTGTTGAGTGGGTCCAGAGCAGGGCCATGAAAATAGTCAGAGGGCTGGAACAACTCTGCTATGAAGAAAGGCTGAGAGAGTTGGCATTGTTCACTCTGGAGAAGAGAAAGCTGCCAGGAGACCTTCTCATGACCCTTCAATATAGGAAGGGGGCTTATAAGAAAAATAGAGAACAACTGTTTACCAGGGCCTGTAGTGACAGGACAAGGGGCAACTGAAAGAGGGTCAATATAGATTGACTATAAGGAAGAAGTTTTTTACAATGAAGGTGGTGAGACACTGGAACAAGTTGCCCAGAGAACTGGTGGATACCCATCATTGATGACTGTACTGGGTTTATGTGGCAAGCTAGCAGCAGGGGGCTGAAGAGGTGGCTTCTGTGACAAGACACCAGGGGTTGCCCCCATATGGGACAGAGCCAGTTCTAGCTGCATCCAAGATGGACCTGCTGCTGGCCAAAGCTGAGCACATCAGCGATGTTGGCAGCACTTCTGAGATAACATATTTAAGAAAGGGTAAAAAACAGTGCACAACAGCAGCTGGGAGAAGGGAGTTAAAAAAATGTGAGAGAAACATCCTTGCAGACACTAAGGTCATTGGAGAAGATTCCCCTGCAGCCCATGGAGAAGACCATGGTAGAGCAGATATCCACCCTGCAGCCCATGGAGGACCTCATGCTGGAGCAGACAGATGGGCCCTGAAGGAATCTGCAGCCTGTGGGGACCCCATGCTGGAGCAGGCTCCTGGCAGGAATGGTGGCCTGTGGAGGTGAACCCATGCAGGAGCAGGTTTGCTGTCAGGACCGATACAAGGAGCAGTTCATGGAGGATTGTCTCCCATGGGAGGGACCCCACACTGGAGCAGGGGAAGAGTGTGAGGAGGAAGGAGTGGCAGAGGCAACATGTGACGAACTGAATGGAACCACCATTCCCCCCACCCTCCTGTGCTTATTGGGATGGGGACGTAGAGAAGTCAGGAGTGAAGTTGAGTCTGGGAAGAAGGGAGGGGTGGTGGGCAGGTGTTTTTTGATTTTTTTCTTGTTTCTCATTATCCTACCCTGTTTGATTGGCAATAAATTAAATTAATACCCACAAGTCAAGTCTTTTTTGCCCATGACGGTAATTGTGGAGTGATCTCCTTATCTTGACCCACGAGGTTTTTGTCGTATTTTTTTGTATTTGTTGATGGAGGGGGAGTGATAGAGTGGCTTGGTGGTCACTTGGTGGCCAGCTAAGGTCAACCAACCACAATGGGGCTCTGAGCAACCAAGGGAGGTTGCAACTAGATGGCCTCTGAAGGTCCTTTCCAATCAAAACCATTCTATGCGTCTATGATAATGGAGAAATATACAGTTTCCTTTTCTTATGCTCACATGCAATGTAAACAAAAAAAAAAAAAAAAAAAAAGACATCAAAACCACTTACATATCTATTTGCCTTTTAAAACAAAGTCCTGTCTATTTTTTATGCCTATTACATTTTGGTCATTTTGGCTGAAATGGTCTACAAGTGTCTGGACTATACACAGTGGCTTTCTAACTCAGGTACATTTATAAGTACATCATTTTAACAGCCTTCCTGCTGCCATTATTTTTAGTCAGTACTTTTCTGCACTGGATTAAAACCAGAGGCCTAACAGGAACAATATAAATTGCTAACGCTGATGCTGTGCAGCTGCTCTTTCCATGGCAGGCTAATGATAAAATGTGAAGGTCAGGTATCTCTAAATTGTATATGGGGAGATATGAGTAGAGCACTAGAATAACCATGAATTCTCTAGTTAATCTGGATTCTGGCAACAAATCTTTTGTTCTTTTACCTGCTAAAGCAGGGAGTAAAACTGCTAGCTTTATAATTTGTGCAGGTTTTTTATCCAAGGTTCAGTATCCAATGAAAGAACAGCCTATTAAAAGAGGCAGCCTGAGCTGTTCAGTGGAAAAGTGAGTAACCTAACCCACCAGTATGCAGCAACAGCCACAATGGGAGAGACATGGAGAGGTTACATCTATTATGTTTTACAGTTTTACAAAACTGCGTATAGAAACAGATACCAGGACATGATCTAGTATATAACAGTAATAAAAAGAAAGTTGCCCAGAATAAGGTATTCGCTCAAGATTGGCTCATTCTCTTGTAATATTCTGGGCATTTGCCATATTCCTCTTTAATAAAAATTCAACATTACAGTAGGTAAAAAAAAAAAACTCTCCAAAAGGAATCTGTCTGTGAATAAAGCATCTGGAATGTTTTAAAATGAATCAAGAGTCCCGAATGCTAAGAAGAAAACCAGGCCCTTTGTTAAAAAAAAAAAAAAAGAAACAAAACTACAAAATTATGAAAAAACATAGAAGGAGATGGCACACTATCTTTGACCTGAAAATTGAATTAATAAATTTTCTTATAGTGGATTTAATTTATGTATTCAAGTCCATTGTTAATCAGACATTAAACATAATAGCAACACTGTTACACTAAAAGCAGAAACACTAGGAGTATTATTATAAGTAGTAGAATACACTGTATCAGTGCTTCCTGTAAGAACAACTAACAATGTAGATGAACAGTATTTTTGCTTGCAATTACAGCTGCAGTTGTTTTAGTTGTGACACTAAGGATCAGTGCTGTCTATGAATCCCTGGAAGTCCTTCTGCCTCTGTCTGTACTCTACCATGTCACAGGTAGCTACATCACACCTATTGATAAAATCTTGCTGTATTTGGAGCTGGCTACTGGTGGAAAGGGCAGAGTAACAACTTACATGAAAAAGGAGCAACTCATAGGTGAGAGAGGCAGGAGGTTTTTTATAACTGAAATATATTCAATTTTATAAAAGGTAAACTTATCATTTTGGTTTCTAAGGCTAGCGTTAGTGTGCATATAACTCATTCAAGACAAGAGAGTAGATAAAGAACCCAGCAATAAAACTAATTTATTAATTTGATTTGCAAGTCATCTTTACTACTTGAAGGAGAGGAATCAAGTTTTCCTTCCACGCTTATTAGAGATTTCCCTTACAAACCACCTTATTTTATTCTAGATTCAACCTATTTAAACATTCCTATATATGAGGTAAAAAGGAGTGTGGCTTCTAACAATAGTGGTGTTTTTTAGGATTGAGATATCAAAGATTGTCTCAACTTGAACAAATAAAATAAGATTTGTACTTACCGATATATCATCACTAAAATCTATTTCATCCAAATCAAGGTATTCAGGGGCTTCCATTATTCTTCAATGGACATTTTGGGTGAGTCAGCACCGTAGTAAAGACCTAATTAAGAAAAGAGAAATGGATTGTCTACTAATGAGTCAAAACCACACTGAAATGGTTTAATATAGTTGCTAGATTACTGAAAACATTTAACTTGTATAGTAGTCTCTCATAACTTAATTCTAAAAGCTAAGTATGATTTGCTGTCTCTACTCTGCGTATCATGAAGAAGCAATTTCAATTTTTAGGGAGAATAGCTAAGTGGTACTTGAACTGGAAGTCAAAAATACTTGATTCAGTCACTCAGTCCTTCCAGAAGTTCAATATAGGTATAAAGACCTAAGCTGTTGAGCACCCTCATGACCCTGCAACCATAGCTGTGTTAATGACATAACTTCTCTTAAGGATGCTATTACTTTACTGGCCTGAACACAGCAACTTCTGTTACTATAGATTTCTTCTGCTCAAGAAGGCAGAAAAGAACAGAGAATCATGCTGTTCACAGAAAACAAAATCCTATCACACCTTATCTCCACTTACAAGCAGACTAACACACGATACAGTCAGTGCTTTACAGATGGATGATTTATCTCTCCTCAGCCTACAAATGTACTTCCCCCAAAACAGTAACCAAGGCAAAACCAGAATTATATCAATGTGCACTGATTATCAGGGACCTTAACCACTTCCTCAGAGCAAGGGAAAGAGAAAATTCTCTTGCAAAGCAAGAAATTTGGCTGGAAAAGTCACTATGTAATTCTGAATAAATTGGTGCTTAAACAATCAGAAGATCAAAGATAATAAAACCCTCATTACTTTCTTAATTCTGACTAGAAGGAAGGTGTGCATTATCACTACAGACAAGCACAACAGAAGTAAAAGTGGAAAAGGAAGCTATTTTAAAGGAAGCTGAAAAAGAGAAGCATAATGCATTTTTAAATAACGTGAGGCACTACATAGGTGTTAAGTATTATTATGAAAGCAAATTAAATCCTTCTAGTATTTGTACATAACTAAAGGAAATGCCTAAAGGAAAAAAATTATACAAGCCCAGTTTATTCATATGACAACTGCCAAGAAATATGTTTACGAATAATGAAGTCAGCTGTGTAGGTCTAAATAAAATCACTGGGTGAAACATTCATGTGCAGTTAAGAATGTCCTAGGATAAGGGGTTTGAAGAAAATGCTTTTCTGCAGGTGTTAAACTTATTGGCAAACAAAACCTCAGTCATTAATCTCCTTCGTAACACCCCACCCAAGCACAAAGCTGATCCTAAGACACCTGTTATGGTTTAACCCCAGCTGGCAACTAAGCACCACACAGTCTCTTCAGGAGTATACCTGCTGCAGCACAGACTTATCCACAGGGACGGATGTTTCAAGGTGTACTTTCACCACTGTGGACTTATCCCTGGGCCACATTCCCTTCCAAGGTATACCTGCTGTGGCACAGACATAACCACGGCCACAGATGCTTTGGAGTGTCCTGCTCCCACATGGACTCATCCACTGGTCACAGTTCCTTCGACTCCAGTTCATGCTGGAGTTCCAGCCTGTCTAGTAGAGCAGCACAGCAGGCAGAGAAAGCAAAAAAGCAGCCACTAATGACCTCGAGACTCTAACATACAGTAAGGCAAGCAAGCCCCATGGCAAGCACAGGAGCCTGCCAATTAATAGCTAAACAGCAATAACAGCTATAAATTCAATTTAGTACATTCCAATCAAACCTGTGGTTATCTTGAACACTTCAAGCCCTATGTTGGGTGCCAAAAAGGAGTTTCATGGTTTAACCCCTGCCAGCAACTAACCACCACGCAGCTGGTCACCCACTCCCCCCATGGTGGGATGGGGGAGAGAATTGGAAGGGTAAAAGTGAGAAAACTCGTGGGTTGAGATACAGGCAGTTCAATAGGAAAATCCACACACGCAAGCAAAGCAAACCAAGGAATTCATTCACCACTTCCCATCAGCAGGCAGGTGTTCAGCCATCTCCAGGAAAGCAGGCTGGATCACACGTAATGGTTATTTGGGAAGACAAATGCAATCACTCCAAATGTCCTCCACCTTGCTTCTCCTTCCTCCAGCTTTATATGCTGAGCATGGCATCATATGGTGTGGAATATCCCTTTGGTCAGTTGGCATCAGCTGTCCCAGCTGTGTCCCCTCCCAACTTCTTGTGCACCCCCAGCCTGCTCGCTGGTGGGGTGGGGTGAGAAGCAGAAAAGACATGGACTCTGTGTGAGCACTGTTCAGCAGGAACGAAAACACCCCCGTGTTATCAACACTGTTTCCAGCACAAATCCAAAACATAGCACTACACTAGCTACTACGAAGAAAATTAAGTCTATTCCAGATGAAACCAGCACAACATGTGTTCTTGAAAAGTTATTAGAAGAAGAACCAAAAAGCAAATCTACAGTTTTAAGCTGAAAGAGATGGAAAAGCACATTTTTAGTTCTCACCAAGTTACTGAAGGTAAAGGACTATTCAGCATCCTTTTCCCTTTAAATAAATAAGAAAAAAAAAAAGCCCCAACTTTTTTTTTTTTTAATGTATTAGGATATTTCTGTTCATTGCAACATGAGAAGGAAGGAACTCCTGTGGAGGAGAAACTGGGGAGGAAGGCAGCATGTAAGAACAACCTCAGCTACCTATTATTGGCTCTCACTGTTAGACTTGAGTGAAGCAGTGGGAAAGGGGATGGCTACAAAAAGGTAAAAAAACAGTATAAAGCCCTCAGCCCTACTTGATGTGAGGAAACAGAAGTGGCTATAATGTGAAACTTATTGGAAGCTTTTCATTTTGCACAATTCCCAAATGCTAAGTTTATTCTTAGAGGGAACCACTAAAATCAGATTAAATCCTTGCAATGAAAGGAATTAGCTGTTGTGAAAACACGTGACACATTCAAGCCTACAGATTCTTTTCCACATTAGAGATTTTGCTTTCTTAACGGAAACATAGAATTTCAGTATATTTTTTTAAGGGTTATACTTTAATGTGTTGCATTTAGGTGACATGACAGCTTACTTGTGGCAAAGTGCACTGTCACTGTATTGGGTTTGTGTGGCAAGGTTTTGGTAGCAGGGGGGTTACAGGGCTGGTTTCTGTGAGAAGATGCCGGTAGCTGTCCCCATGTCTGACAGAGCCAACGCCAGCCTGCTCCAAGATGGACCCACTGCTAGTGAAGGCCGAGTCCATCAGTGATGGTGGTAGCACCTCTGGGATAACAGATTTAAGAAGGGGAAAAAAAGCCCCAAACTGCTCAATTGCATCTGGAGAGAGGAGTGAGAATATGTAAGAGCAACAACTCTATAGAACCCAAGGTCAGTGAAGAAGGAGGTGGAGGAGGTGCTCCAGGTGCCGGAGCAGAGATTCCCCTGCAGCCCATGGTGAAGACCATGGTGAGGCAGGCTGTCCCCCTGCAGCCCATGGAGGTCCATGGTGGAGCAGACATCCACCTGCAGCCCGTGGAGGACCCCACACTGGAGCAGGGGATGCTCCTGAAGAGGACCGTGACTTCATGGGAAAGCCTGTGCTGGAGCAGGCTCCTGGCAGGACCCGTGGAGAGAGAAGCCCATGCTGGAGCAGCTTTGCTGCCAGGAATTGTGACCTTGCTTGGGACCTATGCTGGAGCAGTCTGTTCCTGAAGGACTCCACCCTGTGGGAGGGACCCACGCTGGAGCAGGGGAAGAGCATGAGGAGGAAGGAGTGGCAGAGACAACAATGTGATGAACTGACCGCAACCCCCATTCCTCATTCCCCCTGTGCCACTCGGGGAGGAGGATGTAGAGGAGCTGGGAACAAAGGAGTGAAGTTGAACCTGGTAAGAGAGAGGCCAAGGGAAGGTGTTTTAGTTCTTGTGTTTGTTTCTCACTATCCTACTCTATTTTTAATTAGCAGTAAATTAAATTAGTTTTCTTGAGTCTGTTTTGCCTGTGATGGTAACTGGTGAGCTACCTCCCTGTCTTGATCTCAACCCATGAACTTTTTAATCTTGTTTTGTACTCTTGTTCTGTTCAGGAGGGGGGATGAGAGAGCAGCTGGGTGGGCATCTGGCAGCCAGCAACGTCAACCCACCACAGTGTCCCTCCAAGTAAAGACAAGCTGTCAGTTTATCACTGTGACTACTGATACCAGCTCAAACCAAATTATTAAGTCAGTTTTAGAAGCAAGATAAATGCCAACTGTACATGTACTGTCCTACACAAATTACAGAATTGTATAATCTACTCAGTATCAGTCCTCAAGGTGATATATGTATGAAGTAGAGAATGAGAATGAAAATATAAAAGTTTAAAGGTTGAAGACATATATGGACCATATCACATACAAATAGCCTAAAACCAAACCAAAGCTTCACTGAGTTTCAGTTTTTCACTGGAATTAAATGGATTAAAAAGAACCTTACTCAGTATGTTTAAAAATCAATGGAAGAGATAAATAAACCTACTCTAAACATGCCACACAAAAAGCCAGAATCAAGAAGTGACCTAAAGTTTTTATTTTACAATTAAAACTGATTTATTCAGGTAAAAAAACTCCACAGTTTTAACAGAAGAACTACTATTCCTGGTTACCCCATATCTCAAGATTTTAGAACAAACAGATCTCAACCTTTCAAACTTATTTTTTAATTCTAAATTGCAAGAAGCCTTTGAGGCAAAAAAATTCTCCATCCATCCACAGCTGATGAAAGGACTGCATTTCACCTAGAGAGGTACAAAACTCATCATGCCAGTCTACAGTCTTGCAACATTACTTCCCCAAAATGTTATCTTCTGTCTTCTCAAAACGTAAAGACTGAAACACACAAAGGCTGAAGAGAAAGTTGGTAACCAAAACAAACAAATTTTCTCTATGGAAAACTTATCTTTCTGAAGACAGTGTTCAGTTATATGTAAAGAAAAGGCAAAAGACTCATGCATTCTGTTTGCGATAAGATTTTCATTTTTTTTCTTGATGAGGTAAAACTGGACAGCAACTCAGGACAAATACTATGACCAAATAAGATTTCCCATGGCTATACTTGGAGTTTTATTCAAGAGGTGCACTTTTTTGATACAATTTAACTTAGTAGAACTACACCATGTATAATGCAAACCATACGGTAAGGATAGTACTCAGAGTTTTGACTATTTTGAGACCTTTGAAATGGCTGAATCCAGCATACCAGCAGAAGTATAAACAATATGAATGGCATTCACAAGCAGATCATAAGCACAACTGGTCAAATTCAAGGTAAAAATAATTGCAACCAAAATTGTAATTGCCAGCAATGGATGACATGAGATGAATAATGTATTTCCAGCAGCAACACCAAAGCAATACAGATGACTGTCTCTAGCCTGCCAGCAGAAATGTCTGACATTTAACTGATCAGTTTTCCTAACTGTATTTTGGAAGCTAGTAATTAAATATTCCACAAAATTTTAACCCAAAAAAGGGCATTTCTTGTCTGGCAATCTGGCTTGCAGAGAGACCCAAACACACATATATACATTTTATACAGATAAAAGAAAACCTGTTTCCTCTCAGAATTCACAGCTAAAAGAAGAAAACTGCATAAACATTACCCATATGTACCAAAGAAAAAGTGTTTTTTATAGTTTCATGAAGCAGCTCCACCAGGAGAAATCATCCAGCTAAGAATTACCACACATAAATGTGGTAATAGTAGTATCAGTATAATAACATACTGCATATGTTGCATTGCAGCAGATAGTAAACAGTGATTAGGTTGTAAAATAAAGCACAAAAAACCCCTCAAAACCTTCTCCTTTTCAATCAACAGCAATAACCCTTATTGTTTTTCCAAAACAGATTTCCTCTGCTGTTGTCCTTCTGAGCTAAAACTAGTTGTCTGAACTCAAATCCTGTTACGGACAAAGGTTGAATACAATTAAGTGAATGATGAAAAGAAGGGGTAAAAGCAGAGAAAGCAATTACCAGTAAAATAATAATAATTAAAAAAGCAATGAAGTATTAGACACAGAGAACAAATCCATCAGTTTCTGCAAACAATAAAACTCCACTCTAGACTGACTACCTACATGTGAAATGGTTACATTATTCACAAATTTCTTATTTAAGGTAGATCAAGCCTTGGATTTGTCTCGCCACTGAGACTCAAGAAACACTTACATAAGCAACGATCTCTAGGGGCTGGTGTCTTTTGAGGATAAAGAAGACTCAATGTGGAATGGCAGGAATGCTTTAAAAGCCAGTCCTGCCGCTGACTTTGTATTGCAAAGCCAATGGCCATTGCTTTATCCATACTAATGCGCATCAGGCAAGACCAAGGCCATACAGGTGAGCATTTGCTGTCTGTCAATTAACTGAGTGAATGAAGAGGCTGGTGTGGGGGGCAGAAAGTAAGCAAGCATCACGTTCAGTTTCTTGTTCTGTTTGCCCAGTGCAAAACTATGGAGTAAAAAAGCATAACGGATTTGTAGTGACCCCTTTGCAACAAGGCTGTAGCAGATTCCGTAGCTTCAAAAGGAATCTGATACAGTACCTCAGCCATAAACGGTCTCAGTGCTGCATGTGAAAGACTAAATCCAAGAGGGAGCACAGGGGAAATGTCCTTTATTGACCCAAAACAAAACAACTAATTGAGAATGCATAATTTTAATTATTTATGGATACATAAATAACAAGAACAAATAATAATAAAAAGATCTGCTGTCAATTAAATGTCTACTTCAGTTGTAACTTTTAAGAAATCCTACTAAATGCCACATGGGATTTGATTTTCCACATCTCAGAACTATGATACCAAAATATTTGGGGATTTACTTAAACTTTCAATCAAATATAAAGTAAATCAGATGTAAATACTTCTATAGTGGTTGGCAAAATACTGTTTCCTTAAACACAGTTAATATTAAAGATTTAGATTTTAAATGCCAGAATGCCATGATGGTTGCTTTTTTTAATTAGGGGATAAGGTTACATTTTAGAATTATACGTCTAAGATAACAAAATAAACATCTTGCCCTTTCCTAGGCATCAGAAGCCATAGTAGCTCAAGATGAACAAGATTCATGGACAGAAAGGAAAGACTTTAAATCTTTAATTTAAGCACACAATATGTGTTTCAAGTAATGCTTGAAATCTGGTAAGCGTCTGAATTTCGTTCCCTAACATTAAGAAATACCAAGAGCATAAACCCAATTTTTTTCACTTTCAAACAAATAGAACAGTGTAATATTACATTATGTTAAATCTATTTAGCGTGCAGTGAAACACCCAGCACCTGATTAAAATCTACAGTTCTGGAAGGAACATCATCTGTCAGCAGTAAATATCTAGAACTTTGAATTCAGTTCCTCCATCCTCATATTCCACAGTAACAGTGAAGTCCTACCAAAAATTAATTTGGCCTTGTAATCCTATTTACTATGCATATAAGGAAAGCACTATAGTACGTTCAGGGCACTGCCATAATTGGGGGATATGAGAGCTGGACTATTCAATGAAGGCAAGAAAGCTTGGCCACTGGGTCCTAGCAAAGCTAGTCTGGGTAACTCCACTGCTTCTCCAGCTATCACATCTCTTACTGCTTCTTATGCTCACCGGTGCCTAGCTGTGTTTTGTTTCATATTAAAGACTACATGTTCTTTCAGATAGGTATTGTGTAGTCTCTCTACATTTGTCTGGATTTTCGCATAGCCTGTGTCCTTGTCTACTAACAGAGCTCCATGGTACAAGAGTAATCCAATTAAATAATAAACATGATGCAAATACACTGCAATGGACTCTGGAAGAGGATATATCTGAAGCTTTGTAGGGGATCCCCAGGAGAACTGAAAAACTTTATCCACCAAATACAGATGGTGCCTCCACAGGTGATAAATGCAGAACACAAAGAGAAAGCATCAAAGACATAGAGAGCTTGCAGTTTCTTCTGAATATAATAGAATGGAATAGAATAGAACAGAACAGAATACAATACAATACAATACAATATTTCAGTTGGAAAGGACCTACAATGATCATCTAGTCATAAGCAATACTTTAAACTTAATACAGTACATACATGCACTCTTAGAATAACCCAGGTTCTCATTCATATTTACATTCTCTTCATTATCTCTAAGGGGGGAATTACTTGGATATTATCAATAAATATTCAAGCACATGACTTCGAGAATGTAAAGAGCGACACTGCAGCTTTTCAAGCATACCACTTTAGCTTCATGCATTCAAATAAAATGACAACTTGACATATGGTTAGACTATGTTGACACTTAAAAGTGTCATACATATAAGGGTTTCTGATATTATAATGCAGTCTGAAGTGCATTGTGCAAAAAATTTTTATTACCTTCTAGGGCTACCAAAGTGGTTTTTTTAATTACGTGAAATAACATTTTTTCTATTACTTGTCATGCTCAGTGTCTGGATTGTGTATTACTGACTGAGCACCTCTCACGTACTAGTTTGTTTTATTTACTTTTCTTCCTTCTGTGTAAGCCAAGAAAAATACATCATGCAAAGGAAATTATCTGTCCAGTCAAATTTAAAATATAAAAATATAAAGGGAAGGCTCAATAGGAGCAGAGGGAGATTTTAAAGAGTAAAGATGAATTTTAAATAACAATTTATTGTAAAAAAAGGAAAAGTTAACAGTGAGGCTGAAAAATGATGTGATTTCTTTCAGTGAAGAAATGAATTCAGAGACCAGGATTACCTTATCCCTTATCACATTTATTCGAAGTTTTCCCGAGTTTAAAAGTTCACAGCAGCAATTAGTAGTACTATAATACTTCTAAAGCAAGTCAAAATAAAAGCACTGCTTTTAATCACCATGCAAGTACCATCAGTGTACAAGCTACACTGACAGGACAAGAAGAAGGAATGCAGCAAAGCACAACAATTTTCCAAGACCAAAAGACTCTATTTTTAAAATTTAATTTCAGAAAAACTCTGCATTCCAGACATGCAGAAACAATCCACCAGCAGCCCTGAAAAGGCACAAACATTGAGCCCAGTTCTGCTCCTAATGAAGTCAATGCATGTTCAGCACTGGTTTTAGATAAAAACAAATGTATTTGTTTCTGGCCAAACAGAACTGAACTTCTCGTAGTCATCTACCTAGACCTCAAGATCACAAATTCATCCATATTGCTTGAATATAAAGCAAACCTATGGAGTCTTAAGGGAAATGAGCCAGCAATGTGCACTCATAGCCCACAAGGCCAACCATATCCTGGGCTGCCTCCAAAAAACTGTGGCCAGCAGTTCGAGGGAAGTGATTCTGCCCCTCTACTCCACTCTGGTGAGACCCCACCTGGAGTACTGTGTCCAGCTCTGGGGTCCCCAGTACAAAAAAAGGCATGGACTTGTTGGAGCAGTCCAGAGGAGGGCCACAGAAATGATCAGAGGGATGGAACACCTCTGCTATGAGGAAAGGCTGAGAGAGTTGGGGTTGTTCAGCCTGGAGATGAGAAGGCTCTGGGGAGACCTTATCGTGGCCTTTCAGTACTTAAAGGGGGCTTATAAGAAAGATGGGGACATACCTTTTAGTAGGGCCTGTTGCAATAGGACAAGGGGTAACGGTTTTAACTAAAAAAGTGTAGATTTAGTCTAGATATAAGGAAGAAATTTCCTGTGATGAGGGTGGTAAAACACTGGAACAGGTTGCCCAGAGAGGTGGTAGATGGCCCTACCCTGACAATATTCAAGGTCAGTTTGGACGGGGCTCTGAGCAACCCGATCTAGTTGAAGATGTCCCTGCTTATTGCAGGGCGGTTGGACTAGAGGACCTTTAATGGTCCCTTCCAACCCAAACTATTCTATGATTCTATGATTTCAAAGAATTTATGTGGAAGTAGGTAATAAAGTAGGTAATAGTGTATGGTTCACCCTATGCTTTCTTCTACCCCCATGAACTGCATGGAAAATTCATCACAACTTGAGGCATTTTAACATCTAGTGTTTTTAACAATTACAGTGACTGACACTATGTAGTCTGTAAGTAATATCTATGCCAGGATGCACAGAGTGAAGATGAAGTATGCTTATTAAGACACAGTTCCTCATGTTTGTTGGGGTTTTTTAGCACACTGAATAGTGCTCTGCATAACTTACTGCAAAAGGGAAGTGTTACTCCAATGATGACTTCTGATCTCCAGTAAAATACAAGCAAGCTTGGCCATTAATAGCTGTGTGACTAAGAAGTCACCCACCTTAAGGCAAGGAGTGTCTATTTGGCTGTTAGGAAGTACTTCCTTCTTGATTTTCTAAATACTACTCCATTTAGTGCTCTTATGAATAACCATTACATTTAATATTAAAAGACAGTGATTTTACTTCTTCATTCCCAAAAGAAAACAGCAACCTAATAAAAAGAAATCAATATTCAGGCTACTGAGTGATCTGACTAACTGAAGAGTTGTTTTTACTGTAACAGAACTTGAAAGACATCTCCTCACTGCAAACCACCCCAGATTTCTCCTAATAAAAGCATCCTTTCCACCCCACAGTTTTATGTTTCCTTCAAGATTCAAGCATAAAGAAAACTGGACTCCCAGCACTCAGCCAGAATATATGCACTTGAGCATTCTGGAATGAGGCCTAGAAAAATAAACTTGTTTGTTTCAATTAGCCTTGAAGGAGAAACCTTTAGAATTGGAAATTATTAGCTGTCATTTTAAAACTGAAACAGCATATGTGATTCAAGCATTGAACAAAAGCTAATGCACTGTCTGCTTAGCTTTAATGACAGGATCAAAACAAACAAGAGGTCAACTGATCTGTTGAAAAAGAGATATTTCATTGGCTGTATTTGATTAAGTTATGTTTTTATTCCCTTTGAACTACTACAAGGCTATTTGCTCTTAATATGAAATACCCTACAGCCATGCAAAATTAATATGCTTACTTCATTGTACTCTAGCTTATATGGCAACTGTTTCAGTTATTTCACACCAGCTAACTCTTTCTATGGGCTTTAAGACTCACCAACATGCAGATCAAAACCAGCTCAAACGGCTCCGCTCTGTAAATGACATATGTACATATATGTATAAATGGAGGGAAAGACCGGACAGAAACCTCACTAGAACACACAGCAAGAATACATGCTGTTCCCCTACCATATTTCTATAATGTCACTGTTTGTGGTGATCTAGAGACAACAGAGGGGCATTAAACTAGACAAGTGTCAAAAATATCCTATAGTTCTACTTATTTCCACTGCTACTTTCATCCCACTTATCTAAGCTGTGGAGTACTACTTCCTGCCAGCCGCTGACCCTATTTGGGCATGATGGCTGCTCCCTTCACTTGTTTAAAAAGGGTCTTTAAATGGTAACGAGATTCTGCTTCTTCCTTTAAACTGTTCTATGAATACGTATTTAACCTGATGTTATCTCCAGTTATGGCTTGTTCTCAGAACGAATTTGTTCAGTCTTCCCACGAAACATTTTGTGACAGCGTGACTCTAAAATGACAAAGTGTTTCTGCTTAATGTAGAGAATAATAGTTCTCAAATCCCCGTTACAAAAGAAATACTAATATCTATTTAAAATTATCTACTTGTAAATTAAAAAAACTAGTCATCTAGTGGTATATGAAATAGTCACAAAAAAACCCAAGCTACTTAAAGTGTGATGTTTTTACCATTCAGGTATGAAAGGGCCACTTTTTCCACTCACAAAAAAGATCAGTATCTTCCTCATGAAATATACTTCATTTCCATATATGAAATGTTCCAATGGTTTCAAAAAATAGGATGCTTGAGGCAAACAATGCACTTAAAAGCAGAAATTTTAACAGCAAAGACTGAATTTCAAAAATATTTTTCCATCAAAAAAATCAATTTTCAGAAAAGGAAAATTCATTTTCACAAGGGAAAAAAATGAAAAAATGAGCAAAGACATTTTTAACAGCTTTATGTATCCTCAGAAATAACTCATAGATAGATCAACGTTTTCCCCCAAAATAGCACAGAGTTTTTGAGGTTAAAGCACAGAATGTCTTAGGCTGGAAGGGTCCACATGAGATCATTTAGTCCAACTCCTCTGCTCACACAGGGTCAGCTAGAGCAGGTTAAGCACCAAGACTGTGTCAGCTTCATTCTGAGTACCTCCAACGATGGAGACTTCACAATGTCTCTGGGCAACCTGTGCCAGTGTTTGACCAGCCTCACAGTAAAAAAGTGTTTTCTTGTGTTCAGATGGAATTTCACGTGTTTCACTTTGTGCCCATTGGCTCTTGTCCTGTCAGTGGCCATCATGGAGAAAAGCCTCACTCCCTCTTCTTCATTCCATCCCGTCAGGTATTCATACACATGGGTAAGGTTCTCCTGACCATTTTCTTCTCCAGGTTCAACAGTCCCAGCTCCCTCAGCCTCTGTTCATGCAAAAGAAGCTCCTGCCCCTTAATCAACTTTGCATCTCTGTGCTGGACTTGCTCCAGTAAGTCCATATCTGTCTTGTACTGGGGAGCCTAGAACTGGACCCAGTACTCCAGGCGTGGCCTCACCAGGGCTGAATAGAGAGGAAGGACCACCTGTCTCAACTTGCTGGCAACACTCTCCCTAAAGCAGCCCAGAAGGCTGTTGGCTGCCTTTGCCACAGGGCCATATTTCTGGCTCATGGTCAGCTTGGTGTCCACAGGGACCCTCAGGTCCTTCTCTGCAGAGCTTGTTTCCAGCCAGCTGGCCCCCAGCATGTATTGGTGCATGGGGTTATTCCTCCCCAGATGCAAGACTTTGCATTTCCCTACATTGAACTTTGTGTGATTCCCCCCTGCCCAGTCCATCAGTTTTTCACATCCCTCTGAATAGCAGCACAACTCATCCCAGTTTTGTATCATCTGCAAACTTAATGAGACTGTACTCTGTCCCATTGTCCAGGTCTGTTTAACTGCTAATACGAAGATTTTAAGCAGTACTGGCACCCGTATCAACCGCTGGGATAGACTACTAGTGACTTGCCACCAACTAGACTTTGTATTGTTGATCACAACCCTCCGGGCCCAACCACTCAGTTTTGAATCCATCTCCCTGTCCACTTATTTCACCCAACTTTTGTCAGCTTGTCTGTAACGATGTTACGGGAGACAGCATCAAAAGTCTTAGTAAACAACATCCACAGCTCTCCTGTCATCTGATAGTCACCTAATTGTAGAACACTGTCACGTTGGTTATGCATTGTTTCCCCTTCATAAATCAATGCTGACTACTCCAGATTACTTGTACTTCATGTGTTTGGAAGTGCTTTGCAGGAAAATTCTCTCCATCACCTTACTGGAGATTGAGGTGAGGCTGATCAGTGTGTTTTTCCCCAGGTTTTCCTTCTTGTCCTTCTTGAAAACAGGAGTGACATTTGGTCTCCTCCATTCTTCAATCACTATGACCTTTCAAAGACAATCAAGTGTGGTCACATAATGACATCAGCGACGTCACTCACCACCCACATGTTCAGCCTGCCAGGCCCCACAGACTTATGTGTGTCCAGTTTAAGTGCTCCATAATCTCCTTCTCCTCCTCCTTCTTCTCCTTCCTTGCTCTAGACCTTCTTTCCGATCACAGCTGCCTGGGATTCCTGCAGCCTGTCATACCAGTAAAGACCGACACAAGACATTGCATACCTTGGCCTTTTCTCTGTCCTTTGTCACCACTTCCCCTGCCCCATTCAGCAGCAGCTTCATGTTTTACCTAGTCTTCTTTTTGCTATTTATGTACTTGTAGAAGCCTTTCCTGTTACCCTTCATATCCTTTGCCAGATTCAAGTCCAGGTCAGCCTTGGCTTTCCTAACCCTGTCCATACAAGATCAGACAACTTTATACAGCTCTTGGATCACCTGCCCCTGTTTCCACCTCTTGTACATTTCATGTCTGAGTTCAGTCAGGAGCTCCTGGTTTATCCATGCATCAAGTAGGACTGACTCCTGCCACCTTTGCTTGATTTCCTGCTTGTTGAGATGGACTTTTCTTGAGCTTCAAGGTGATCCTTGTATATCAACAGGTGCTTTCAGAATCCTCTTCTTTCCAGGGCTGTAACCCATGGGATTCTTCCAAGCAGATCTCTGAAGAGATGTATAGACTAGTGTTGGTGGCTGTTATGTTAACAACGACTTCTTTCCCTAAGTGTTTATTTTCTATTATTTTGCTAGCTTATAAATTCATGTGAAACTTAATAAAAGGAAGTTTACATTTCAAACACTGGATATCATAATGCTAGTAATGTAGGATATCCAACACTGAAAACTAAACCCAAGGCAGAGATGAAGACTAATTTTGCATTTATACACATTTTTACAGGTTGGCATGGTTTCAATGCTTTTTCATTTTAGAGTCCTTCTTATATATTTAAGTATTTAACAGAGAAAAGAACAAAAAAGAGACAATACTGTTTCAAGACTTTTTTAGGGTGTGTAGAAACAGAAATACCTATCAAAATAATTGTTTGCATAATCATGATATAAACAAGCTGCAATTAGGATGTACTTATCATTTCATTATGCTGCTCATTATGACCAAGATATCCTGTTTGTTCTGCCTGTTCAAACAGAAAATAACGCCAACCCAAACCTATTCATGAAAGCAATTCTTTACAGTGTTTCAAAAGGAAGCTGGAGCTGGTAAACACATGTTCTTATGGGAAATTGCCATAATCCTGACTATATCCCAGCAGGCTCTGAAAATATTTCTCACAAAGTCTCTTCTATAAAATCTAGAACATATGTACAACAGACTATGCTTCACGTCCTTTTAAGGAACTTGCTAGATTAATGAAGAGGACATTACTCTTGCATTTCCTTTCAAATCTCTGCCTTTTGCTACAGGTATTCTGCAATATTTTTTTTCTCTCCTATTTTCATGATTTCTGCACTTTCATCAATCTGTGAAAGAGGCCACGACAGTTTACATCTAGACCCCCCACTGACAGCATCTTACTGTAGGCTTCTAATGCAGTATATCCAACACACAGTCTATTGATAAATGCATTTCATTACATTCATACCATTGAGTTCCTACCATTCTTCCAGGACAATTATCAGAGAGATCAATACAGTTGTTATTTTTTATGTGGTTGCTAAAAGGTTTTGAAATTGATCTTACAGGTTTTTTATTACTATTGACTGATATGTCAAAAAGAGCACAAACAGATCAACATAGCTCCCTTACTAATTGTCATTCAGCTAAATATCTATAAGCCATTAGGGACATATAAAAGTCACAAACTTCTGGATGGGGAACACTAACATTGATGAAAATTTTAAAAAACTTTTCCACTTGAAAATTGTAGATGACTCTTTACAATCTAAAATGGACAGCATGATTTCCTCAGCTATTTTTTCTTCACTACTTCTTCTCTGAGTTTTCATCCTCTTGCATGAAACAAGGCAATTCAGTTAAAGAGATCACACTAGACATGGAAACATTCTGAATGCAACCAGAGAAAAATGCAAGAAATATCTTGAACTTTTTTTTCTAAGTATAGCTCTTTCATATTCCAAATCAGAAACCTAGCATTTAGTCTTCCTGAAGAGCTCTGTGATCCAGTATCACCTACAGTAATTATCTTTTTTTACCAAAACCAGAACCAGTAGCAGTCAGAACTCTGCCAGGACTACTGTGTATGTGTGCTCTGAAAGCATGCATTATCTCCTCTCTCAACTGCTATTTTTTTCAGAATTGTTTACCAGGCAGACAAACAGGCATGCCTCGTTGTCTTCCACTCACTGGAGCAATACTGAAATTTACAATTTGTGCAAGTTTAAATTATGTGTTTAAAAGCACAGATAAGGAAAGGGGGTGGGTGCACTTCTGCCTTATGTAATTTACTACATTTGTAAAAAGTGGATTTAGAACTCCTCCATTCTGATCTACCAGTATTTCACTCTCACTTACACTTACTCTGTACTGGTAGAAATAGCTGCAGAAAACGCAGGAGTGGTAAAGAAAGAATCAGACCTTTAATGAACATACAGAAATTTATAACTGATGCCCTCCATGTTGAAGTATCACAGATGGTAAGATTAGTTTTTAAAACAGTGTGC